>JASANF010000666.1:0-36551 GCA_030248245.1 Trissonchulus sp. WLG1_4
GATAATAACAGTTCACACTTCTGAAGTAGTACGTCTCTTGGCAGTTACTACATATGTATTAAAACACAAACTGAAGGTATCTGTTTTATAGAAAATTAGAATATATAATAAAACAAGTAGACTCCTAAAAGGAGTACGATTCCTTCTGAAGGGAGCTATATTTTATTTGAAAAATGAAGAAAAAAAACTGTCACGAAATTCAAATACACAGGTAACAGAAGGACTGAGAATCGAACCAGCTAGCTATCTACGGTTTACGAAACAGTGATACTGACCACTACACCACTCGCCGTTCACGAAAGGCTACCTATTGAGCTTCATTTTTATTGGTTAGATTTGCTTTTTGACGTACAACGGCGCCAAAGTCAGCCAATTGAAGACTACATGCCTAAGTAAAAGTAAGCCTGTGTGAACACTTTTGCGAAAATAAAAAGTATAAAGTAAAAGTAAAAAGTATAAAGTAAAAAGGAAAAAAGTAAATTATGTACAGTAAGTCTGTGTGAACCGGGCCTTAATAACGCAGAATCCAATTCGATGTAGCCTTTTTCAGTGAAAATTGGCCCATTGCAAGAAATTTTACTTTTGTTGTTTATATATGTAATTTTGGTGTTACGTTATCCAAAAAATAATATTGAATATTACCCGCTAAATACATTTTGGATGCTACCAATATTTGAGGGCTAAGTCAACAGCCAACTGTGTTAGCAAGTGTTGATGTTACAGCAGGCTTCAACTTAACAGTTGCATTTTCAGCTTAAACAAAGGCTTAATTTCAGTTCATTTCATTTCGAAGTTTTAATTGCCAATAAATGTTTTGTATATTATGTTATGTAATGTTATCTTATGCACTGCCATGAAATACATGGCTCAATTACAAACATTACAGGTTAAAACACCAGTAAAATGACGAATTTTAATCAGACTCGGGTATGAGATTGCAGGTAGGTTGAGACTTGTCCAGTTTCTGTGTGCCCTAATCAAAAAGCAACCTTTATATATGCCAATATATCTGCTAAAAGACTATAGCCCTGATCTTATATAGCACCTAGCTTCACCCAGACCTAATTGAGCATCTGCTTCCAAAGCCTTTCTACTGTTTCAGCAGAACCAGTATTTCCAGTGCCACTGTATTTTGACTCATTTCAAGTCCACCGAGTCCCGACTGTAATGGAGTTGATTACGATGAGCTCATGGAAGCTATATTTTACGTGCTGGTGTTGGTGGGGGTGTACGTTCTGATCACTGTCTGTGCTCTGATACAGTACCTGCTCAGGGCCTACCGTAACCCCGTGCACTCGCCTCCCAAGGCTATGTCCATCACTAACGGATACTTAGTAAGATATTAGATAATATTAATTAGGTATGTCCAGCATACTCTAGTATTAAATTATTCAGGCTAGCAACCACAAAAACTGTTTCTAAAATATTTCGTAAATTAGCGTTGAGAATGCCGTCTTAATTCTGAAATGATCTTCTAAGGCACTGTTCCCGCAGACTTACTCTAAGCCCATTTCACACGAGGGCACATCGCATGCGACATCCCATGCTGCATTCCATTGCGACATTTCATGCGACATCGCACGGCTGCGATATCGCACGCAATGTCGCATGGGATGTTGCTTGCAATGTCCCAAGTAACAATTTGTGCCCTCGTGTGAAAGTCTATTTCTGAACAGAAATATCTTTCAGCTTCAACTTTAGTGTCCTAAACTATAGGAGATTGCCCGCTACTCGGTCTGTTAGTACAATATGCAAATTAGTTTGCATATGCGTATAAATAGCGCGTGTTTGCTCATTTCGTCAGTTTTTTTACCCAATTTACCGTGATTTAAGCTAACTTTAGGACACTAAAGTTGAAGCTGAAAAATATTTCTGTTCAGAAATAGACTTTCATGCATTTCAACTTTAGTGTCCTAAACTATAGGAGATACTTCGTCCACGCACGGTAATTTCGCATTGGTGTTGAGTAACAAGCAACTTGTGGCTTTTAAACTGCTCTTTGAATGTGACTCTGTTGACTACGCAAAAATATCATAGCCAATTTCAAAGCTTCACTTGCATCAAAAGATAAAAAGAACAATAACATAACAAATAATTAGTCAATATCGGCCACCATTCACCAAAAGTCATCGGCAATACAACTGTTCTGGAGGCGCAGCTACCTTGTCCACAGGTAGGGCGGAGGCGGAATGTATGGCTGACTGGAACACTTGAGCCGGATGTGGTTAATGAACAAAGAACGTAGAAGCGTTATCTCAACAAGCAGATTGCATAATGTTTTCAATAGAGACACCATTGTTATATTTGTATACCGTACTAGCCGCCACGCTTCGGATCGAATGGGGTGACGAAGCTGACCCTGACGGTAGAATTTAAAGCTTTAGAACTTGACGCAACCATGACGAGATACATGCTTTAGAAGCACCCTTGTGGGGCTTTTTCAGAGTTAGAAATAAGCTAGAATAAGCTAGAAATTTGCGCTAGCCTGGGGTTTGGTCTCGGTGGCTTCGGCTTCGGCTTCGGTCTGAGGCATGCAATTTTGGTTCGCGGCGGCGTGATGGGGACCCTGGCTGCCGCCCTCGTTTGCGGCTACGAGGAGATCGAGACGTTGCTGCCCCCGATGAATGGCTCCCTTGCACGCAGTGGCTGCGGCTACATGAGCGCGGAGCGGAGTGTCGAGGGGGTGGCGTGACTGCTCGAGAGGACAAAGAGGTCGATCGCTGCCGAGAGCAATCCCGTCGATTGTGCGGGCTACTTCGAAACTCGTTTTCGGATGTAGGCGAGGCGTCTGAACGTCGTTTTCGATCCGAAGAATTCGAGCGCTCCCCAGATTCACGGTCTGAAGAATAACTGGAGCGCGGCATTCTTGTGCGCACTCACTCTGCAATGTATAGAGCAGAAACCAACACGCACTGTACCGCGTAGCGGTCAATAAAAAAACTGTCGAAATGAGCAAACACGCGCTATAGATACGCATATGCAAGCTAATTCGCATATTGTACTAACGTACCGCGTAGCGGTCAATAGAAAAACTGTCGAAATGAGCAAACACGCGCTATATATACGCATATGCAAGCTAATTCGCATATTGTACTAACAAACCGAGTAGCGGACAATCTCCTATAGTTTAGGACACTGAAGTTGAAATGCATGAAATGGGCTTTACCAGAGTATGACACTCTTCCCTATTATAGCTAATCGGCCGGAACGCTGCTCCGGCCGAAATAGCCCTTTTACGTCTTGATTTCAGGGGGGGACCCCCCCTCAAATCCCGGAAGTGTCTTGATTTCAGGGGGGGGGGGGTACCCCTCGTATTCCTTTCAGCACACTGCCAGAGCAAATTCGGTGGTGTCTTGATTTGAGGCGAGGGGTGCCACCCCCCCCCCCCCCTGGTTTCAGCACACTGCCAGCATGACCTCTGTGGTGAGCTGGTAACGTGCAGAAACGAGAAGGGGGGTACCCCCCCTGAAATCAAGACACCACCGTGGCAGTGTGCTGAAACCAGGGGGGTACCCCCCTCAAATCAAGACACCACCGAATTTGGTCTGGCAGTGTGCTGAAACGAGGGGGGGTACCCCCCCCCCCCCCCTGAAATCAAGACACTTCCCGGTTTTGAGGGGGTCCCCCCCTGAAATCAAGACGCAAAAGGGCTATTTCGGCCGGAGCATCGTCCGGGCCGATTAGCTAGGATAGGGAAGAGTGTCATACTCTTCCTTATTATGTACTCTTGGCTTTACTGATAGACTGACTGCCTGCTTGTTGTTGCAGCATTCCGTCACGTGACACGATCAGCGAGCTGTTATCGCCCACTAGCGAAGACCAAAGCGTGCGCACGCCACTGCTTGAAGAACCCGCAGACATTTCCTTCATACAGATACATCACACAACTATTTTATAAAACTTACTCCCCAGTCCCCCCCGGGCATTTTGCTGGTTTGCTCAAGCTTCTCTTGGAAATATAGACTATTATGTGTCTTTGTGGCATTTACCTACATGTATATGTACGCAAACTATGTTTACAAATATCAACTGGACAAATATTATTATTGAATAATTTTTTTAACGAATGAATGTTACTAATTTATTTTAATAATAGTGAATCAGTTACCGTAATGCCTCGAATAAAGGGTGAACGTCGTAATAGTCGGGAATTGGGATGATACATATCAGGGAGTACACAATACACAATACCTATATATACCTAATAGGGAAGAGTATATATGACACTCTTCCCTATTCTAGCTAATCGGTCGGATCGAAGGTGCTGACGAATTAGCTTTTTTACGCCTTGATTTTAGGGGGAAGAGCCCCCTCATATCAAGACATGTCTTGATTCTAAAGGGGACCCCCCTTTAAATTAAGAAGTGTCTTGATTCGAGGGAGTGTTCTTATTTCAAAAGCTTGATTCAATGGACTCCTTGTCCGCGAATTGGGGTACCCTGATGGGGGTGGGGTCGTAAAGGAGTCCATGAGGATCATAGACAAACTTAAACTTCAAATTCTTGTTCACTGTTCAGGGGTTCAAATTACACCTACAAACAAACATCACAATTCGACTTTCCAAAATTTAACCCTTGAACTAGTTAGTTTGTGACCGGCCGGAATTTTCGGCCGGTGTCACGGTGTAAATTTTCCCCCCTGTGGATTTTCCCCCCGGAAAAATTACCCCGGTGTAAATTTTCCCCCGGAAAATCTACCCCGGGGTATTTTTCCGGGGAAATTTACACCGGGGGAAAATTTACACCGTACACCGGCCGGCCGAAGACATGTACCTACTGTGGTGATTCCTTCTTGCCACGATCGACAGTATGACATTATGCTTTAAACTGGCGTTTTTCACCAATTTTTATGGCAAAAAAGCGGTTACCATAGTAATCTAATCCAGAGGTATATTCTCCAATTGTATGTACAATCAAGGGTGTGACACTCTTCCTATTACTTATGCCTTGGGGCTTGCGTTCAATGCGGAGCGCAAAATAGCCCTTTTTTGTACGGTTTTGAAGGAGAGGACCCCGCTCAGTTGAAGACTTGTGCTCAACTGAGGGGGGGGGGTCCTTCCCCTCAAAACCGTACAAAAATGGGTTATTTTGCGCCCCGCATTGGACGCAAGCTTTCAGGTATAATACGGAGAGTGTCATCCTCTTCCTATTATGTATGTAAATTATGTATGTCTAATGTAACATGCGTAAAACGTAATCGTTGAGAAAGTCAGTACTGCGGTTTTTTCGAAGTTTTTTGTGATACATATGTACAGAATCGAAAAAAAGGGGAACTCTGCGTAATATCGAAATCCTGAATTACAAGAACTACTGACAAAACACCTTTGGTACTGACATTAGCTCGTTTAGTGCGGTGAAGCAATTTAACTCTATAGTTTTATTCTTAAAGGCAAGGCAAGACAATCTTTATTATACACATAACAGTCACGAATTGGTTAACACAGTTAAACAAAGTTCCCAAACCTTATTCGCTTATACCAAACTGCAGCTATTTGTTTAGCCAATAGTTTGTGATCAGAGAGCGTTGGGTTAAACCTCGACATAATTGAAAATAAAAAACACTCCGAGATTGGTTTAGAATTTCAGTCACGGGATTTTTAATTTCATAACCTGAGGCCACTACGGGTCAGTTTTTGCATAGAATATGATTTAAGTTATCTGGAAGTACTATTGTGATTTGTCTCGATGCATAATTAGAATTTTGTATTACGATACAATGTTCTACAATTGATTCGACTGTGACTAGACTAAGGCCCCATAGTTCGCGTCAGTGGCTTAAAATTAAAAACTCCTTTATTGAACTTCTGAACAGGACAAACTTTTGTGAAGTACTTATGTAAGTGTTGGTTCAGTCTGATTAGTCCGGTGAGGAAATGGTCTCTTAGTCTAGCGTTAAACACCGTTTGTGAATTTGTTTTCTCAACCAAAGTGGTCACCTTGAAAAAAGAGACTAAAAAAGTGAGACGTTTTCTTTAGTTCTTTTTGTGTAACCATTACTTTTATACTTAGATTTAGATGGATTTAGATTAATTGCGCTTGTTAGCAAAACGAATGGGCCTGTTTCTCAACTTTACAAGTCTTACAATTGTAACAATATTGTACGTGCAAAATCAGGTGATTCGTAATGAGTTTACATAATATGGTGAATTCGTTAACGAATCACCTGATTTTGCACTTACAACTGTTACAATTGTGAAACTTGTAAAGTTGAGCAACAGGCCCTGGCATTAATTAAAATTCATTTTCTATAGTTCAGCCCTTATCACTAAACCAATTTGATTAGTTTTTGTAATTAAGTTGATCAATCTTTAATTATTTTCCGGATGCTCTTGCAAATTGATAATATCCTTGGGAATGTTTATCATTTCTTCAGCAGTGACGTTGGCTGAGGTATCACCATTTTGATAAGGCGACGGCTGAAAACTGCGAATGAATTCGGCTTCTTCTAGAAAAGTTCCGGTCAGCAATACATAGAGGGCTGTCATCAAGTAATTGATTAGCAGGGACACAAGAATGACACAGGACAGGCCGAAATTGCGATTATCGCTAAAGTTTTGCGATACAGTTTGATCGTTGATTTTCACCTGAACATCTCGTGCGTAGTTGTGGATTAAATAAGATAACCGATCGGACTCCTGACAAATGAGAGTTAGTAGGATTATTTGTAGACACAGGGTAACCAAGACAAGGGTGGGGTGCTTTTTTGTAACCACACCCATAGTTCCCGTGATTAGCATCAGAATACCAAACGTGATGGTACGGTCCCCGAAATCTTCCAGATACAAATTGGTGCTTGTGGCAAACAGGTTAGCGCCCAGGATCAACACAGCACAGCCGAACGCAATCTGACTAATGCAGATCCAGAGTCGTACTTTTTCCGCCGCATTCGATTTCAGCAGTCGAAAGCTGTTCACCTGTAGACCGATTTTCAGCACCTTTATCAGCACAATGGATAGCCAAACCACAAGTATTAGCTCGGAAACAGACAGGGCCACTTGCACCAGATGCATGGCCAGATTAGCACCAGTCATTGTCTGGTTGTTGTGACCGTCCACTGGGTTTTTCTGAGCCAGATGGTACACGAACAAACTGATATCGCGACCCGAAAACGGGATACAAAGCAGACTACTAGCGACAGCTGCCGCCAGAATCATCGGCTGCATGTTGCGCGCCGCGGCGTATAGGATGAGCGCAGAGCAGATGATGAGAATGGGAAAGGAACTGAAGTCTAGGCGATACAGGAAAAACATACCCACAGTCAGAACTTCCACAATGGCGTACAACATGCCGATGGTGCTCTGCGTAACGCAAAACAGCAAGTGCACACGCTGCATCTGTAGCGTGAGCACGTGCTCTAGCGTCGGCAGATAGTCTGCAACTGCCAGCTTGGCGAATTTCAGAAAGGAATACAATGACAGTCCCAGCTCCACCATGTAGATAAAGGCCAGAAAGACACAGAGCAGCATTTTGATGTCCGGAAAGCCGCCTCCGCTGCCGAATCCGATCATGAGCGAGATGATGCTGATCGGGTAGGCGCTGAAGTAGCCAGTGAGCAGCAGGGAAGCGCCGTTGAGCGCCGCTGTGGCCACCAGGGTCGGCTGTGCCCCCTTTGCCGTGGCTATCATTTGCAGCGAGCCCGCACACGTGATCACCAGTCCGTGACACAGAATTTCTCCGGTTGGCAGCGTGTACACTGTCATGCTTTCGCCCTAAAATACAGCAGATTGTAGCTAAAGTATGACCCACTATTGCTGAATCCTGAGACAAAACAGGTGGCGTGCTTTTGTGACTACTCACTGTATTCTTGATGCTTGCTATTCGTTCTTTTCGCAATAGAATCGCGTGTTTCATTTTCGGCTAAGGGTTCAGCGTTTATTAATCAGACTTTACAGTCTAGTCACGGTTTTATATCTACAACTGAGATACTTAATTGACCATTTTGGCCTCATTTGTATCTTTACTGGTAAACTTTACTTCAGTCGACATTGCTGGGACGGCAAGCAGTTATGGATCAAATTTCTTTATTGACTGCCTGGAGGTAAATCGTTTCTGAGGATTGTTCACACTTTCTGCCGTATGCTACTATGTTCGAAAAAATACTTTGGCCAACAACACTGGAATCTTTCATCCCACGTAATGTGTGGCGTGGTTTTTCACATTTTTCGCAGCTGAACCGCCATCCTAGTGTGTGTACGAAAATGAATGGATATTATTCTGTAAATTTTGCTAGAAAAGAACTAAAGCAGTGCATGAGAAAAGTCGGATTTTACCTTGAACAAAACTTCAATGCCGGCCCACCAAGCGGACATGAGTAGACCCAGAATGATCTGTAACAAGCCGATCATGGATAATCGCAATCGATGCTTGTTCATGATCACTCGATAGCCGTAGTTCTTGGAGACCAGTTTCTGCACAAACAGATGCAGCAGCAGCGAGATGAGGGCTATGAAGAAACTGACCACGCACAGGGTTATGTTGATGTAGGCCACTTGCTGGGACAAGTCCAGCATGACTGAGTCGTGGTACTCGTCACTAAAAGTACACAAGCAGGCTTATTCTTGTCTAATGCCCGCTTCACACTGCAGGTTTAAGGTTTATGGTTTAATGTTTGAGGCTTAAGGTTTAACGTTTTAATCACACTGCAGCTTAAGGTTTAACGAACAGCAAATAGAATGGCATGTTACTAATCTTCCCACGGTGGCTTGCATTAACTGATATTTCGATATTGTATATTCATTGGCTTCATAAAGAAGCTCCACCTACAACTCGTAGCTGATTGGCTGAATCCTTAAACTTTAAACCTTACCTAATGGAATGTGAAATATGCTCACTAGGTATTCAAAATGTTCTGCGTTAAACCTTAAACCTTAAACCTGCGGGCATAATTGTCCCAAAGCAGTGACCCAAACAAGCTAAGTTTTCGGCAAAAGTATTCAGTAAGTATCAAGCATACACTTTTAAGTACATTGGCCAGTAGCCATCGTAAACCTGTTGGGCCAGCGAAAGTGTACTTTCTCGATTTACATAGTTTCCATAAATAACTTCTCCTTTTGCAGCCAGTTTAAACTGCAAAATTGGAGTAAAGATCTTTCAGCAATTGGAACTTGGAAGGTGCAAATGAAGTGCAGTTTGATTACTGAACTTCATTGATTTTTCTTTATTCTTCATGTTTACTAATGAAACTATGTATATTCTGCAAATTTTAGTTGTAATATCTGTTGTGTTTGTTTGTAGGAAGGTAGTATATACATATATTGCTGGATTCCAATAGAATTTTTGTTCCTTCTAGAGAAGGAACTATTGTTTTGAAACTAACTGTTCGCAGCGTTAAACGCTGCTGAGCAGGCTGCATAGTCTTTATGTTTTGTGTGTGTTTTCAGCTTGGGAGTTGCCTGCTTATTTTTGTTTGCGTATATCCACGAAAATCAATAATCGATGTAGAGTGTTGTAGTGTAACTTTTTCAGCCTCGGCACCGTAATGTTTCACCAGCAGTATATAAGAGACCCTGGATAACACTGTTTATCGCTTCTTGGAGCTGATATGCTCAGCTCAGATCAAAGCGTACTTTTGGGCGAATTGCTCGCTGCAGCGGGATGCTTAACATCCTGCAGCACTTTTTTGTAAATGTACGTACATACGTAGTTAGAATAGTTAAGAATAAGCTAGGTGGTAGTTTTGGATACGCAGTGAACTTTAGAATAAGCTATGTAGTAGGGTAAGTACCTAAGTTATGCAGTGTAGCGAACAGTACGGGAATAGATAGATACAATTCAATTAAACTTGAAAGGTAGACACCGGGGAAGGAACATTGCCCCTTTTGGGGCCTACTTGTTATTATTACTTAGTCAAGCATCAGATTATCAGAACATGGTTCTGGGTGCATGTGGTCGAGTGGTTAGTTTGTTAGGTTTGCAAACCTGCGGTGACATCGTCGATTCCCAGCGGTTACCTTTTTGCCTCACTTTTGCATTTTTAAATTTATTTCTCAGCAAACGCAAAAGCAGCAGCTATTGAGTATTAACAGGCATTTAATTGTGACAGACGCAAAGCAACGGTATAGGACGTGTAAAACACACTCCGCACATTGACACTTTAACGTTAACACTGTGTTAGGATATCAGAATCAAAATTAAAGACCTGTTGGGCTGTGGCCCAACAGGAAAAACTGCCTACTCAAGTTTAAGGTAAAATTCATTTCTAATTTTTAAATTTTTCGAATTTTTTCACTTTTAAATTTTTCCGCAAATTCACATTATTAACGCAAGATCACTAAGCCACCAAGTTGCTTCGGTCTGGGGGCAGCAGCCCTGAGAAAAAAACCGAATTCGGTCAACTGGAGACGTAACTAAAATTTTTTGACAGAAAAACAAAAGGTGGTAACGTCACATCAGAAAGCCTATTACACAAGTAACAGCATTATGTACTTAATCGTGTATACATGCATTACCTTTGACGAAAGATAATATCAAGGACTATTAATCCACATAGTTGCAGGGGTCTGCGGGCGGTAGCCCGCAGCGAAAATTCGAGATTTTTCCGGATTTTTAGACCCAATTTGGTCAACTAGAGACGTATCGGAAATTATTTTCAGCCAGGCAATAAAACCAAAAACCCTTGTTTAAAAATTCACTGGAAAAAAAATTTCTGAGTGGGAATGGGGACCCATCCCCCCCGCGGGGGCCCATACTTGGCTCGTGCCGGTTTTCATTTTCAACTCGTAGAGACTGTACACGATGTCACTAGGCAATAGCACTGAGAAGTGACAGTTTGACGACAACGATCAGTAAACAATGTAAGGATTCACGAATATTCACAATGCACCATTAAAAACATGTACCTAAACGTTTTCATTTTCACAGTCTTAACTCTTCAGATATTAGGATTTTGCAAATATTTAGCTATGTTAGAATATATAATTTTTTAGCTTATTTGTCCGTGAAGTCAGGCCTGTGGCACGGCCCGGCCCGTCAGCTTTCGGTCCGCGGCCCGGCCGGCCCGTTGGCCTTTGGGCAAAGCCCGGCCCGGCCCGGTCCGCGGCCAGGCCTGGCCGCGGGCCGTGATGCAGGCCTCTATTGCGCAATAAAAATAACACAACACAATGAAGGCTACAGTCCTGGCCTCAAATAGTGTTCCTTCAGTAGGAGTTGACACGAAGTCTACTTCAAGTTCACTCGCAGTTGTAATTAATACCTCAGCGAGAAAAGTCGGAGTGGTCCGAGTGAAGTTTTGTGACCTTTGCTAACCTTGTGACTTAGCACATATGCGCAAGTACGTAGCCTAACGAACAGTCGAAGTCTGTCGCGCACGCACGCATGAAAGACACTATTTGAGGCCAGGACTGTATGTAATCCTAAGTTCCTAACCGATATGCAGAGACGTCTCGATATCGAAAATGGACATTGGCGCCGTGAATAGCGAGGGAAGCCAGCCCCATGGCAATGGAGAGTGGGGCGAACACCAGGATGGCCGACACATATGTCGTGCGCTGCTTGAACATCAAACATAGGGCGCTCAGGCCGCTGAAAATCACCACAATCGACGTCCATTTGTTTTCAATCTGAAATCCCTGGCGCGTCTGAAAATGCGGCAAAATGGCAAACGAGGCAATTCCTGAGCCGATGACGGCTAATCCCAGGATTAAGGAGATTAGGCCGTAGGCGAATAAGTAGGTCTTGGACTGGGTGTAGCGGAAGGGACGCTGGGGTTTTCGGAAGACAAGTCCTTCCTGCGTATTGCCCACTATTTGCACGGTGTCTTCGTTCAGTTGCATTTGCTCCATTTCTGGATGCAAGTCTAGAAATAATAAACTTTAGAATAAGTATAGAATAAAAATGTGTGTGTGTGTGTGTGTGTGTGTGTGTGTGTGTGTGTGTGTGTGTGTGTGTGTGTGTGTGTGTGTGTGTGTGTGTGTGTGTGTGTGGGTTCTAGTTTGAAGTAACCAGTGCTTTTGCGCGTGGGTCTTTTAACACCTAATAATATGTATGTAATATAAAATGGAAAGTATTAAAGAAACTATTAAGTTAAAAATATTAACTAAAGGAAGTTCATTAGTTCAGCCTCATCGACAAATAAATCTCACAGCGTCAGTAAGCAATTATTATGTACTCTTGATGCCACCAACGTGTTCACAGATAATGTAGGTTTAGTAAACATGGAAATTGATGAAAAATAATGACATATCCAAGCTGTGGGTTGTCTGAACGTGAGTGTAACCTAGGCTGGGTCAATCGGGTACGCCATTGGGACCAAGGTGTGCCAGCCGCTGGAATTAGTTCGTGTCTGGAAGGCTGACAAAGAAAGGTACATATGCAGAGAGATATTTGTGATTGTGCTTGTGGAAGGCAAAAGAGAGCTGACTTTAACTACTCACGATGAATTATGTACCGTATTGACTCGAATAAAGCCCCTGTCTTGAATAAAACCCCCGTCAAGGCACTCACGAAATTATAAAGCCCCCGCCTTGAATAAAACCCCCGTTTGGAGCTTCACGAAACAATAAAGCCCCCGGGGCTTTATTAGAGGAAATAAGGTAAGCCCGGCTCATACAATATGTCCTTACGGACACAAGGACAGCAACAAAACCAAAATTCAGTGGCCAATTCATTCAAAATTTTGAAGTATATACATATAGTCAATTAAGGTTAATTTCAGATAAGTCACTATGTATAAGTAGCTAAGCTAGCCGATGACTGTTAATCCACTTATGTAAAAGATATGAAAATATATGAAAAACGCGAAATTTTATATAAAACTGAGTATAAAATTTCCCTGATAGCAGAAGCGGTATATATATTTCTGTAGGTATATAACAGCACTGAGTCAAGCGAAAACGCTAGAACGTTGCAAAGAACTAATGAAACAAGTTTTAATTCGAATAGAAAGAGTAGGGCTGACGGCCAGAGTGCTTTATCAAGACAGTTTAGCAAAAACCGGTTGGACTGTGCCGCAGTGGTGGCAAGAAAATAATGGGAAATATCCAGTCGATTGGGTACGGTACGAGGGATTACTGAAAACATCCTACCTAGGTATTGATTGACAAGAGTACAGAATAGGATATATCCTATTATGTACTCTTGGTATTAATGATGAGAAAATTTGTTTGAGGGTGTGCAGTGTGCGCCGCTTGCGGTACAGGATTAGCGCAGTGTTTGAAGTATGTATATGGAATACCTACTTTTATTTTTTCGTGAACTCTCAAATGGACGTCTCTTTAAAAATTATTTGAGCTTTATTTGAGCAAATATGCAGCAGACAAAAATTTACCTTAGTTTCGTTGAGAAACTTGGAACTACTTAGACGTTGGATTCCTTATTTCAGATGGTAACATTAATTGCCTGGTGTAGCTTTTTACCGAGAAGGAGGTACATCTGTGCAAGAAGATTGTAAATGATTTCGACGATATTTGATAAGGCACACGTATCCAGGAAAAACAAGAATAAAAATAAATAAAAAAAAAAAAAAAAAAAAAAAAAAAAAAAAAAAAAAAAAAAAAAAAAAAAAAAAAAAAAAAAAAAAAAAAAAAAAAAAAAAAAAAAAAAAAAAAAAAAAACAAAAAACCCCAACCCCCCCTACTTGTTAAAATAGTGTAGAGAAAGACCTATTTTTCTCAATTGTTTCATGTTACAATAGAATTCTAATACATTATGTTATTCCAGTCTAAGGGTATGTAGCTACTAGGCTTAATTTTGAACATAAGGAAGACAACTCTGTATGTAGCTAGTCGGAACTTTAAATATAATTTTAAACTAAATAAAACAATATTTATGACTAGGTAAAATTTTCAGTTTTGTTTATTTAAAATTTAGAAATATAATGTTTATGAAGAATTTGTTTAAAACAATTCAACAAGAAAGACAAAACAACAAAAACAAAAGTAATGACAGCAGGAGAATTCCAAACGAAAATCCTAACATTGTCACTAACACTAGGATTACACATTTTAAAATTGGAACATGTTAAACTGCACACAATAGGGCAGACTACAGAAATTGGAATTTTGAGCAAAGCTCCGTTACCCCTGTATAAACTGCACACAAATTGAAATGTAGTGCATAGGAAACAGGGACTGTCTAGTAGTATAATGAAATAGAAATTGGCCGTAACACAACGCGTATCCCCCTGGGTAAGTCACAGTAGCAACCAATATAAAAGACGCGTTACGTTTTAAAAATTTTAAAATCCACAGCCTAATTTTAGTGGCATCTTTATAACTGGTCTTATCACATGTCGTGTATGCGTGAGTTTACAAGGGAACATTGATTATATACGCAAAATGGACTTCCGTACCTTTACCTACATAACTCTGTATACCGACTCGCTTTGAAACCTTGGTTAAGGTTAAAGGTTCAACCAAGAGTACATAACAGTAAGTAACTATTTCACTATAAAATTGAGAATTATGATATACTCTTGGAATTATTGTAAGTACGTAACATAAAAATTTTATTTCTGTTGCGGCATTGGCATACGGCAACAGTTCCTTATGATGACCCTAGGTTCAAAACGTAAGGCTAAGTGATAGGTGTTGTGTGTGTGTGTGTGTGTGTGTGTGTATCTGTGTGTGTGTGTGTGTGTGTTTGTGTGTGTGTGTGTGTTTGTGTGTGTGTCAGGGTATTTTTTAAATGGATGTTTCTAAAAAAGTGATCTCCCAACATACTTTTTAGGACAAACAACTATTAAATTTCTACTGTTTATCTTTTGCCGCAAACTGTTGCTTGTTAGTGTTGTGCTGCCAATAAACCATAATTGCAAGAGTAAGTAAGTAAGTAAGTAAACACATACAAGTTTATACTAAACTTTACTTCAGTGAAAACAGATCGTCTTATTTTTGTAACATTACTGTGGCAATTATACGCAGTAAAAAAGTAAAAAACCTTTTTACAAAGTTTATGTTGATAAAAAATTGAAATGACGGTAATTAGAAGATCGAATTATAATCCGGATTTTTACAATAATAGCAAGTTGCTCAGGAAACGTCTTGAAAAACTTAATTTTGTGAAATATACATCCATGTGTACAGGGTCCTTGAATTTTTCTGGCCGCTGAATTTTCCAAACTCATTTGCATCATGTTAAGGTACAGTTCATATACTTGTCGAAAAGTATGACTGAACATTAAACAAGTCAACAGACTGATGGTATTATAATAAAATTAATAATAGAGTAAACTACATACATATATGTAGATAGTTAAGTGAAAAAAAAGAAAAATATAAAGTTTTTTGTGAAGCTAAATGCAATAAATACATAACAACTACAAAATTACAAAATAACAATTCGCTTTGATCGTTACGTAGGTACCTAGGTATGTTTTATAAATTAATAGCAGATTTGATATATTTTAAGGCCAGCCATGCTGACGTGACGTGCATATAAGTCACACATTCAACTGAACAAGCAGGCCCCAAAAGGGGGCAAGGTTCCTTCGCGGAGTGAAAATTCTGCTTAGGACCCTTAAGATTTCAGTTTCGCTTTTACTTGAGTGTATTTCCATGCATAGAATGCACTAATACTTGTGTTGATTTGATTTTTACATTTAGAGCTGCTGTTTTGAAACCACACTATAAGTCAGTAGTCAATTCAAAAAACTTTTCGAAAAATTATGCCATAGTTGCTAGAACTGCTCGTGATTACAGCACGCAGTCGGCCAGTCGCATATTTGACAAAGAAAACTCCTGTCAAAACAGTTTATGCTGCCAAAAGCTGCTAAATTTTTTTGCAAACAGAGAATTTCTAATTGGGTTTCTGCCCGCTTGCTGTCTTCTTTTAAGGTGTGGCCTTTTTTTTTTTGGGGTTTTTGTAATTTTGTTGGACGTTCTTGCTCGAGATTTTTTTTCCCGAAGACAAAAAACAATTTAAGTTTTTTTTTTTTTTTTTTTTTTTTTTTTTTTATATAAAAAAATAAATAAAGCATATGGGGGTAGATCCATCGAAGCACCTAAGATAACAACTTTTAGCGCTTTTGACCTCTCGACTACGCCACTCATAATTAGCATGTGTATCTCGTCTGAAAAATTAAAAATACGAGTTATTAAGTCACAAAATTTTAGCAAAATGACAACTCAATACGTAGGTAAAAGTGTTATTGTTAACATTATGTCATTAGAAATTGAAGCCTTCAAAAAAAGAGCAGTCAGTTCCTATACTGACTTTACGTGTTAATCATATGCGCCTATGACCATGTGGCTGACATAATAACACAGCGCACAATCGATTTCAAAACAACTGATAACTGATAACTGATAAACTTTTGACTCAAAGTTTTGAGCAACGTACCCTCCCTGGGCTATAGTGCTCGTTCTTTATGTCCTAGAGGCGACAACATTTGTTAATATGCGATCCGGTCCCTATGCTCATTAATGGTTGTGACACCCATTTACGGACCTCATTGGAATAAACTGCTTGCTTGCAGGAACAAAATGAAACATTTGTTTTTCCCTCAACACCGATAAGTTGCCGCTGGTACGGAATACATGTCAGCTTAATTTGCATGTACTGGCTCAACCACAAGTTACTCTTGGTACATTACCACCGATGACAATTTTTTTCATGTTTTCCCAGTATATTACAAAAAATTCTTTAAACCTGTTATTCTCGACTTTGAGCGAACACAAAACACAAAAGCAATCTGATAGCAGTTTGTCAATTTGTTTTTTAGCATTTATGTAAGCTTGCTTAAAGTCGAGCACATGAACAGCATTCGCCCTAGCGTCTGCACTTGCAGCTGGTTTTTTCAAGTGTCATTGCATGTAATTGTTGTCTTGCTACCCGTCAAAGCAAACACCACTCGCAAACTTATGATGCAATTGTGTGTGCCCAACGATTTAGCAATATTTGAAGACTTTACAATGAGCCATTCAAGAGTTGAGTGTAACTTTTTACACCTAACTTCCGCATTTAGCATCGACTTGATGAAATCATAGACTTTTGCTGAAGTTCTTAGATTCTGCAAACTTCTCGTTTTTTAAAGAAATTTTTCTTTCTAACCGTGGTTTAGTCCGAAACGCAAACAGACTTCGCTGATTCAAACAAACCTTTAAAAGGGAAAACCCGGAAAGCAAAAAATTCTTCTCAACATTTTCAAGCTTTCGTTAACTCAATTCAATTAAATAAATTAATTTGTCCTACTAGAAATTTGAAAAATCTTTCGAATGTTAAAAACAAAATTTTCCTAGTACATCACAATTAATGCGTTTCTGTTTTGCTTTCCTAAAATTTTGTCATGTCTTTTGAAAATTTGTTGTTCATTGAATTACTTTTCTTGATCTTTTGCTCTTTAATCTTTTTGCTTTTTTTGTGAATGCATGCTATGTATGTGTTTTTTGTTACAAAAAATACGTTATCACAACAATATCATTTAGAACTCGTTACTCACTATAATTTCGCGTGGTTTTTGTGTATTTTGTAATACATATCGCTTTGCATTTTTCCATCTTTTACAAAAACCTAATTTCGTTGACATCAAAATGTTATTAAAATTACATAAAAAGCGAAAAGTAATGGAAAAAGTCATCTGAATTTCAGTTCCCCAAATCGACAGTGTAGTTTAGGGTACGGTCACTTACTAAATTTGACTAACCCATTTGCTATGCGATTTGCGTCAAATTTTCACTATAAATTAAAAATGAAGCCACCGTTTTTTCGCATCGTGGGCTGTCGTCTAAAGCGCGTCCTAAATTACGACTTTACAATCGTCTAAATATGTGCTATTGCTTTTTAGTTTAGTCGGAGTTGCAGACAAGAGTAGTCTTTATTTCTAATTCCCACTCGCATGTATGTACTGTTGTCGCAGCGTTGCTAAACTGTTAATTCGCCCCTACAAAACAAAAGTGAAACTGTAGTGACTGTAATTTTTGTTGTAACCCAGTTTCGACTCAAAGTTCATCAAACTTACGCCAAACTTTCTTGCGTTGACTGCTGATTGGACGTGAGATAACTCTGTGTGTTTACTTGCCCTGCCTTCGACCTTTACTCTTGTTTTGGCCCAGCCATGTATCGCTATGTCGTCTTGCTCCTGTGCACTCTGTCTTTTGACCAGGCTGGTAAGGTCATTCGCAATTGGATTTAGTGGATTAGATTTGATTTAGACTTTTTGGGTAAATGGTGGCGTACTTAATCACCTTAAAGTGGATTAAGTTTCATTAACTTAATGTAGCCCAAAATCATTGCTCAAATCAGGTCAGCTAAACCTAATACAAACTTAACTATGGCTTACAAATATTTGAATTGCTCTTGACGAGACATTTAGTCGTCGTGCACTCGTGCAGTACACTTGTGTTGCTATATGTTGCACCCGTCCTGGGTCCTTATACAAAATTGGATTTAACGGATTAGACTTAATTAAGCAAAGTCAGTTCTTAAAGCTCTGATCCATTGAATTTCAGTTACCCAATGAGGTTTCTCACGCCTTTCAATTTAATTTGTTTATTCATGTAAGGATAAGTCATCAGGCATTTTTTCGTACAATAGGTACAATAAAAGTGTATTGGTAAATTAGCCTGTGATTTGACAATAAATTTGCGTAGCGCTAGGTATGTAAGTATGTAATTAATTTAAAAATATATAGATCGATGAAGTTTTAGCAGAAAATGTAGAACACTGAGATAAAACAAAACATGTATTTCATTAAAAACAAAACAGCAAATTTCAGCCATAATGCACAGCAAATATGTAGTGTTACATAAAATCCCGACACCTGTCTTTTCTTAGCATTTCTTAGTTAGACTTTATTTTCTTGGGCCTTATCCAAAATTGGATTTAACAGATTAG
This sequence comes from Trissonchulus sp. WLG1_4, assembly GCA_030248245.1. Classification (NCBI taxonomy): domain Eukaryota; kingdom Metazoa; phylum Nematoda; class Enoplea; order Enoplida; family Ironidae; genus Trissonchulus; species Trissonchulus sp. WLG1_4. The sequence continues at coordinate 18,768 of JASANF010000666.1, forward strand.
ATTTAAAATAATTTTGCTAATAACACAGCACAAAATTAAAATAGCCGGCTGACACTTCGACCTACATGGTTTACATACATTATCTCGGTGTGTGCCAAGTTTCAGTAAATTACTTTTAACTGACGCTGAGTTATTGAAGAAGTAAAGTTAAATCTAATCCGATAAATCCAATTTTGGATAAAACCCATTATTAGCTTGACATCCTTTCTGAAAATAGTTTATTGTTTGTTTAGCCAGCCAAGGTTTGTTGGGCCCTGACATCAGCTCTGCGGACGGCTGCGATCGATTCAGCGCAGTGCTGGTGCTGCGTTGCGTCTCGCCCCTGATCGAGTACACGAAGCAGTACTCGCGCACGGGCCCGACGGCCGACCCCCGTATCATCTGCTCGCTCTACGAAGACTACAAGCAGTGCGCCCCGACCTCCGTTCGAGCAGCCTGTCACCGCTTCGTGCAGACGGTCGAAGCAGTTTACGATTTTGTGTGCAGCGACGCTCTCAAGCCCAACTTCACGCGGGCCTACCGATGCCTGGCTATCCAAGAGCGCCACCCCAAGGTGATGGACTGCGAGGGAAACGTGACGGCCGAGCTGCGACAAATCGCTGTGGCCGGTGTCAACGCCACCAACCCGGAGAAGATGGCCATGCAGTGTGACGCCATCAGGGGGTACTTCAAATGTGTCAAGGTATACAACCGATACACAGTCGGTATTTTAGGACTAGGAATTTGATTTTGCTGCTTGTTAAATCCACTCGTTAAATCCGATTAAAATATATCCGTTAATTCTATTTAAGGAATTGGCTCTAAGCCAAAGCCTATGTAGCTTCATAAAATACATGACTGTTTTAATAACTTCGTTTTTTTATGAAATTGTTTTTCGATATGTAAGCCTTCACTCCCCCCCCCGCCCCCCACCAACCACCACACCAACAATCCCCTCTCACATTCCGCACACTACACACCCACAAAATAAAAAAAAAAAAAATTTAATTTAACCCCCCCCCCCTTTAATCTTCTTTTCACCTGCTATGCTCACTATGCTAAGTCAATCAAGTAAATTTGATAGTGTTAATCAAGTTTCAAAAAATGACTTGTTTTTCTCCAGGAATACTTCAACACAGCGTGCGGGGCGGATGGGTGGCAACTGAAGAAGGAAGTGACCATTCGCTCCACAGCCACCGGAGTCGCCAATTGCACCAACTTGGAAGAACGTACGTGCGCACTCACTCACACACACACACACTCACACACACACACACCGACATTGACGTTTCTGCAGAAAGGCAGGCTTGGCCACCGGGTTGCAAAGGACGTCGACCTGGTGTTTCCAAAGTGCAAATCCAACTTCTGGCAGGCCAGAGGAACCGTTGCAGTATTTCACAGCTGTTTCCCACATCCTGGCGACTACCAAACGAAACACATTTTGGTCATACGCCATGAAAAGGATTAATGCTACCCCAGATAACTGCATAAAAGTATTTTTTGAAATTGAAATAGTTTGTTTTAGCCGACCCATTGGAGCCAATATGTCTGGAGGACGGGTCGTGTCATTGCCGCCCTGGGTTCGTCATGAGGAAACAGGGGGTCTGTGAAGGTACGCTCTTACTCGGTCAACCCTCAACTTTGAACAACAAGTCAGCGGCATATATGTATATTGGCCATAGTATCTCAAATTTTAGCCACGTGCAGGGTGCAGATAGTTTTATATACTATACTTGCTATAGACAGCATGAACAACGGCTTTTTGGTGTTTACAGAAATATGGCTAGGTATATAGGAAAACCGAGAACCGGTGTCACGGGCAAATGTATCCCCCCTGTCCCGCCAGTGTCCTTCGGACACTTTTGTCTAGTCAAAACTGTCCAGGGGACACATTTGACTATGCAAAAATGTCCGGGGGGCCACTTTTTGGAGGAAAACTTTTGCCCGTGACACCGGCGCAAATTTATCATGCTTTATAAACCAAGGTTTTTGTGAACCAAGTCCATTTTGCTGCAATATTAATCAGTCATATGTAGTGAATTAGTAGTAATACCACTTTAATTGCACATCAAAGAGGCCTCAAAAAATCGTATTTACAATATTTTTCAGCAGTTTAATGTGAATTTGTCAAATTTTATGACCATGTCGAATTTCCTATGCACACTAATTTTGTTTTTTAACCTAGCTCAGCAAAACCTCAACCCATTTTGACCATCTTGGCATCGATCGACCTCAACCAGTCATATAGTCATAAGAAGATCAGTTCCAGAATTGTTCTTAAAATCATTAGCCTTGGTAAAGAATCTAATAAACCTCTGTGTGAGGTGTTCGACAGGTGAATTGGCAAATCCTTGTGTTTTAGATTTCGACGAGTGCGCCCATTCCTTCGGCATTTGCAGTCAGCTGTGCGAGAACACGTTTGGGTCCTTCAAGTGCGTCTGCGATTCCAGGAACTACGTGCTTGGCGAAAATGAACGCGATTGTGTTCGAAACGAAACTGGTGGTAGGTACATACATATATATTTTTGTTCCTTCTAGAGAAGGAACTATTGTTTTGAAATTAACTGCTCATAGCGTTTAACGCTACTGCGCAGTTTGCATAGCCAATATGTTTTACGTTTAATTCCAGCTTGGGAGCTGCCTGCTGATTTTTGTCTGCGTATAGCCGGAAAATCAATAATCGATGTACACTGCTGCAACAATGTACTTTTACAAATTCGGCACCGGGATGTTTCACCAGCAGTATATAAGAGCCGTTAGAAAACACTGTTTATCGCTTCTTGTTCTTAGAGCTGATTTGCTCAGCTCAGATCAAAGTGTCACTTTTGAGCCAAATGGCTCGTGCAGCTGGATGTTCAACAGCCCTTTTTTGTACGTACTACGTATTTAGATTAAGTAAGAATAAACTAGTTATGAAGTAGAGTACGACATCAAGTATAGCTTACAATAAGTATGGAATAGAGAACCAATTGATTTAAACCTGAAAGGTAGACACAACCTTGCCCCTTTTGGGGCCTACTTGTTTTATTTTAAAGTTATATATGTTTTTATCGCAAAAACTCTGTTACTTCATACATAGGTATAAACGATGACCAAAACATTAGTAAACATCAAAGATTTTACTGATTAAAAAAGTTTATATAGTAAAAAAGGTGCGTCCTCACTACGAACTCTTAAAAAAATTAATAGAAACACCACTTTTTATTACAACGCATTTATGCTGCATGATTTTCGTACCTGAAAAAGATACGAAATAGCCTAAAGCATGCTTCTATTCGTTTGAACTCTATTAGGCTCGATTCATACTTACAGCCGTATGTCCGTTCAGCGTGCAGAATGACGTTATATACTAGCAGCCTAGTGCCGTGGATCAACCAGCGCATGTGACGTCATTATTTCGTAATTTTGTCGGCTGAACAGACATACGGCTGTCAGTACGAAACGAGCCTTAACCGTTTTCTTTCCGACGCCGACACAAGCTCTCAGGTGTGAATAGTACTCCGACCCACTCGACTAGCTTATTGCAAGTGCAATGATTAGTATTTAAGAATTATTAATTAATTAATTAATTAATTAATTAATTAAGTACTATTTAACTGAATAATTAGTAATTAAGTGCCATCAATATGTATGTTTCAACGTAATATTTCAGAACCCGTCTCTATAATCTTTGCTCACGGCCAAAGCATTTGGAATGTGTCGGAAGATGGGGAAGACTTTGTTTTATTGAAAGCGGGACTACAGAAAGCTGCCATGGTTGATATTGATGTCAAAGTGAAGTTTCAGTTTCAGTTCAGATCGTATCAAGAGTACATGAGGAGAGTATTACACTTTTTTTTCTTGCTTGCCAGTAGATGCCTTACTCATTCGCAGCCCAAAACCGAACAAAATTTGACCAAATCAGAACCAAACCCTTGTCCTTTCTTGTCTATACCCAAAATTATGATTGCTAGCCGTCGGTCGGGTACTATTTCACTAACAGGTAACCGATGAGCGGTAAATTACGAATTACGGTAGATAAATTCTATACATAAAGATCCTGTGTTTTATTAGAATGATGTCAATAATAGGCACTTCCAAAGTCCAAAAAAAGTTTGACCAAAACGTTGCTCAAAAAGACAAACCAAAAAATATGATTCCAGCACGAGAACAAATTTCAACGGCACAGCGAGTATGTAGCTGCTAAATCACGTTACCTGAGTTTTCGCAGTGTTTAACATTTTTTGGTCAGACTGTAGTCCCAAGTTCTTTCTCTGAATCACTAGTTTCTGTTTCAGAGTCGTCGGCTGTACTATGTGGACATCGGGGCCAGTCAAATGCAACGTATTCGCTACGAGGGCGCATTCCCACTCACCATTCAAGACTACGAGGTGGACGGCACCGAAGGACTGGCTTTTGATTGGATAACAAAGTGAGACAGTAACTTCACTGTAGGTGTATTCAGGAGGGATTACGGCAGTGTTCAGACGAAGATGAGGCACCAAATTCGAAAGAAAGAAATGAAGGCGCCGTCAATCGAACCCGGGCGGCTTGCTTCAAAGACACGAATGCTACAACTACACCACAGACCCCGAGTCTCATAAGCCGTAATTCTCATTTACAACAGCAGCACGACTGTACATATAGGGCGATTGTAGAATCAGTTGGAGTTACAATTGTCGGACTGCAACTCATCCAGGTTTCCAGGTTTATTCGACTTAATCCTTCAACTTTTCCCTAATAACTCTAATTGGATGTTATGTTGGTATTGATTTACAGGCTATTAATCAGAAGTGAGTAGGCGGAAAAAACATTTGCTAATGTTACAAATTGAGGACAAAACAATTATCTAATAAATACTGATGATGAGGAACGCCGTTTTTTATTTTGCATTATTAAAAGTCATAATTATTTTGATATTAATGTTTAATATCACTATCACGACAGCATAGTCGTGCAAGTCATTATCACTAAAATTTGAGCCATAAATGCAGAGTTACGCCATATTTTGGACTATTTGTCGGCTTTGAGACATATATCCCCTTCTGTGATTCAAGCTCAAAATGGTTCGAAATAAATTTACTAGCACTAATCTAGTATTTCTGTTTAATTTAATTAAATTGTCTTGTATTGTTTTGCACTGCTGTGAAGACTGCTATAAGACACCATTGACACCAGCACACAAAAAGTGCTCCGCCTACTTACTGTATCTCATAGTTCATTGGCTAGACAAAAATATATGTCAGCCACCAAAAACAGAAAAGAATAGTGGCACTGAAGAAAATGGGACTGTAAGTTGGCAAACTTGAATGGCCTTTCAGGTGATTCTGTAAAGTCGACACCACCTGTTGTCCACTTCCACATTTTGAATTATTTCATTGATAAGTACAATATCACAAAATTAAAATACGGCAAATATAGAATCTAAGCATCTTAATAGCAATACGGTAAGATATTAAGCAATTACATTACCTATTATATAGGTCATAGATGATTAGATTAGGTTATATTATTAACCATACTTGGTCCTTATAATCAGTTTACTGCATTTTAGGAAATAGCCGTACAATAAGATAAGCAAAAGATTATGGTAGTTTTTGTGATAATTTTGCAGAACGCTGTACTCTCTACGCCACACCGACATGATGGTGCAGAAGGGGAACGGGCGACTCCGGAAGACCTTGTACAAGAACGTCTTCAAACTGCCGCGGGCTCTAGTCATTCACCCGCACATTGGGTTAGCAGTGGGTTTCGCTGAAATAGGCTTACATAAACCAATTTCGCATTCTATCTGATCTGATTTAATTGATAGAACGTTTGGGACAAATATGCATGAACCAGTCTTAACCTAGATTTCATGATGAAATCATCAAAGCCTTGGTACCTAGTGAAACTTAAAATAGTTTATTATTTGCTTATTTGTGATCGGACTGACCGGTCCCGGGCCGCGAGCCGATGATGCTGAAAATAGCTGCGGCCGCACTTGGGGCCCATTCTTTTACCGGATCAAAGGGTTAATTTTAATCGGACTAAACGGCTTAAAAATTAAGTTTGAAAATGCCATTCCAAAACCTCCGGACTACTTGACTTTTAGCGCGCTGGTTTTTAATCGGACTAAACAGACTTAACTATGCACGCTAATGTTAAGAGTGCATGTTGAAACCATTTTTAGTTAAGTGGTAGTTTTGGAATGGGGTCAGACTAAAATTAAGCCGCTGACTTATTTCAACTCTTTTAGTCCGTTTAACCCGATTTGCCATTCCTAAACCTAGGACTGAAATAATCTGTTTAATCCGGTAAAGGAATAGGCCCTTGGCTTAGCGGCCGATCTGTAAAGAGTGTGACGCAGTGTTTGCTGTTTCAGTTATCTGTACGCGTCGGACTGGGGCCAGCAGTCGTTCATCGCCCGAGCAGCCACGGACGGCTCCCACTTCGAGAAGATCATCACCTCCGGGCTGGTCTGGCCCAACGGACTCGCCGTCGACTACTACACCAACACACTCTACTGGGCTGATGCATTTCTGGACATCATCGAGTAGGGGTCTTTTTCACATTTAATTACAGTGCCAACCAAAATTATTAATAAACTGCCACAAACTCCGGAGTCAAGGCGGAGACGGAGTCAATTGATTCCGGAGTCGAAGTGTATATAACCTATGCTATTTGATTCCGGAGTCGAAGTGTATATAATAACTATTTATTTAATTCGAATCCGGTGTCGAAGTGTATATATAACTATGTAATTCGATTCCGGAGTAATGTTTTTTGTAATTGTATAATTTTTGATTGTAACTCAATTTTCTGATTTGTATACATATGTTACGGTCAGAGATAGTAGTCCAGTTAGAGCTAAGGTGAGAGGCGCTCTAACCAAGCGTTTTGGTTACAGCTAGTCATTACACATTCACCGCAGTCTAGGCGGAGCTTTGTGTCTCTTTCAAGGTTCAACAATAACCAATCAAAACAAAGAACGTAAAGCGCTTGGTTAGAGCGCGTCTCACACTAGCTCAACCGGACTACCAGCTCTAACCGTAACTTATATACTTGTAACATAACGGACAAACAAAAATATAGACTTTGGTGCAAGTGGTCTGAGTGAAGAATGGCCGTGGCAGTAACATACATGTATTAGCCTATGAGGGGGGGGGGGGGTTCGGGGAGGGGAAAAATCGAGAGGCTGGGAGGAAGGGTCCAAACAATTTGGGAAAATTTAGTAAAAATGGCACTTTTTTGGGAAAATTCTACAAAATTTCTCAAGATTTGGGGTGTTTTTGGTCGTTCAGGGGGGGGGGGGAGGGTCCCTAAAAATTGGGCCCCCTCAAAATTCAGACCCCCGTTACGCATATGGGCGGTACTGTTTGAGGGCGAGCGCGTTGGACGGGACGAATCGGCAGGTGATCCTGCAGGACGCGTCGAGTGTGCCGCACGTGTTCTCCATGGTGGTGTTCGACGACTGGCTTTACTGGACCGACTGGACCTACCGGGGCATCGTCCGCGCCAACAAGTTCACTGGCGCCAACGTCACCGTCATCGCCCAGGCTGCCCTGCTGCCCTATGGCATCAAGATTAACCATCCTGCCGCCCAGCCCAAGGGTTAGCGGTTCATGCTTCGGTTTATACACTCATACTTACAGCCGTGTGTCCGTTCAGCGTGGAAAATCACACTAAAGCCCAGTTTATACGTGTCCTTGTCCTTTTCCTTATCGTTTGGTCCTTAAGCGATCGCAAAAAAACTGCATGGCCAGTCTCGTAAGCAACTTTTTACGTGTCGATAGTTGAAAACACTTCTAGACCGTATACAAGTTACAAATAATTAGCTGAAACGCATTAGCCAATTTTTCACAGCAGCTGAACATGAACAGCAAGTATGTCCTTGTCCCTCTTTCTGCGTCCTTAGGGACAAGTATGAACCGGGCTTCACAATACAACACATCCAGCGGTAGTGCAACGTTTTATTAATTTCGAAATTTTGAAAGACAGACACCAGAAATTGCAAAAAACGGTTATCTGTAACTAGCTGCTATTGGTAGAGCACAAATTGACGATTTACCTTTACCTTTGTTTTGGAGCGATAATCCGTAGCCCGATATGGTTTCAAAACAAGGAAGAGGTGAATCTATGCTCAACCACTTTATAAGCAAACAGAAAAAATAATTTTCAGGCCATAACCCGTGCACTGAGGTGAAGTGCGGCCAGCTGTGTCTCTTGTCGCCCAACAGCACGACCCTGCCCCGGCCTGCGGAGCGTCAGAACGGCGCCAGTGACGGACCCAACACGGCCACCGTCAAGGGGGTCTGTGCGTGCGTCGATGGATTCCAACTGTCCACCAACCAACAGACCTGTCTGCCCAATTGTGACGAGGAGAAGACCATCAAGTGCGCTGGGCCCGATCCCAAATGCCTCAGCCGACGCTTCTACTGCGACGGCGTGGCTCAGTGTCTAGACGCCAGCGACGAACAAGAGTGTCGTAAGTCTAGAGACACTAGCATTTCACACGCGGTCTCACTGTAATGTTGTAAATGCGAATGCCTATGAGACTCGGGGGCTGTGGTGTAGTGGTAGCATGCTTGACTTCGAAACAGGCGGCCCGGGTTCGATTCCCGGCGCTTTCATTCTTTCGAATTGGGGCCTCCTCTTTCATTTCAACAGTAACACACATGCCATGCGCCTTCAAAACTTAAAGTATAAGTTTCATGCACATGTCAAGGAATGTGTCGTGCAACAGTTTGTGGTCTCGTCTGAAATGGGCTAACACAACAAACAGGTGGCGTTATTTCAACACAATTGAAACAGGTGATTCCAATCTCGTGGGCAGCGTTCTCTCCATGTCCCCAGCAAGCTTTGGCCCAGGGGGTAGTTTTAGAAGCTGCATAAGTCCTATGGGTCCCATACAGTCTTACATAATATCGTTATATGTATTTCAGAAGAAACTTTCAAATTCATAAAAAAGTCACGCCTGCAATCATGTGAAATTGTCTTTATTGCTAATTCTTGATCGCAGATGCATGACATCTTAAATCCATGCATGTTACGGGGTCAAAAAATCAGGAGCTCTCCCTCTCCGTCCAAATTCTGATCACCCTCGTCCGTGGATGGATCGCCTAAAATACATACTGCCTTTTCGCAAAATTTTTGAAAAAAGTGTTATTTTTACCTACTTTTGCGACCACCTACGAGAGACCACCTACCCCAGACCCTCGATTTCGGGGGGTCCCCCACATCCCCTCTTATATCAATAGTACCAAGAGTATAGTACATAATAGGAGTCCAATTATGTACTCTTGCTTATATGTAATGCCTATTTCAGCTCAACGGATTTGCCTACAAGACCAGTTTCAGTGTCACAACGGAGACGGGTGTTTGTCGCAAAGTCAAGTCTGTGACGGAATTCCGCAGTGCAAAGACAGATCTGACGAAAAATACTGCTAAATTTTAGCATTACCATTCCTATTTTTTGTGTCTACGGTCAGTATTGCGTCAAACTTGTCCGTAAGGGTGTGCGTTTGTCCGTCACCCATACTTGTACGAGTGCGTTGTACGCTTGTGGCTCAAAGTTTTGAAGCAGCAGGCAGAGGCAGTTAGAAACTTTTGAGGGACCTTTTCTGAAAGCAAATGATAGTTGTAGGGGCAAACTTTGTGCAGAAAAACAAAAATATGTACAAGAAATGTGCCAAGTATCAAGTATATCAGCACAGCTTATGTTTGGTCTGATATGGAAGGAAACGAACGGACAACAGTAACAAACCAGTGGACAAAATATTAAGTTGAAGTTTTTCTAGAAGTTTCAATTCTCAACAAGTGTTATAAGTTCTGAAATTCTGAAATTTAAATTCTTGAAAATCGATTCTATTTTATGTTTTGCGTTGACTTATCAGTGATTTAAATTTGGCGTTTAAAACTTAAACTGATGTTAATGAAGTATGGTGGGCATAAAAAATATGTTATTTATGTTTTTGTTAAGAATAAGCCTGTTGTGTAAATATTGTTAATCCATTAGTTTTATTAGACCATTTCCTGTTTGTATGTAAGTTTTGAACTAATAATATTGATGTCTTAGTGTACATATGGATCTTAAGCCTAATTATCTGATAAAAAGAAGTTAATTTTAATGGAAATTTGAAAAATATGCTTAGCAGTGCCATTACTAAACTTCTGGAAGCCCGCTGCTTTTTAATGTGACTAAACAACTAAAACAGCTAATAACAATAATGTGCAATAATTAGTCTGTATTCACGCGTCAGTTCTGAAAGCGTGCGAGTTCACGCTTACTTAAAACTTGCATTAGCAGCTCATAGATGAAGCTACTTAATGCTGAAAACTATGCTATTACTTAAGCCCGGTTCATACTCGTTGGTAACCGTTTCCCTATCAGTTTGTCCTTAAGCACATTTCAAGAAACCTATATGGCCAAATGAGCCAATTTTTTGCACGGAAAGAAGTTAGGATCTAGTTCAGTTCCTATACAGAAATGCAAAAAGCTGGACTAAACGATTTGGTCAAAGTTGCACAATAGCTGACAGACAAACTGTCCTTGTTTCTATTCCAGGTTATTACGGATAAGTCTGAACCGGGCTTTAGAGGGAAACTTGTAACTTCACTTGAATGCTGAAACTAAGTTTGCAACTTGATTGTGCCGTTCATCGATGTGTATTACTGTATGAATGCAAATTATATATTCATTAAAAGTTCAATGAATTGTGACTGATTCTTACGTACTAAGCTCAATCTTTTGTCCTCAGTAAAATAACAACAAACAAGCCCACCCAAAAGCCAGAAACAAGCCTTCAAAACCCCAATACCGTAGTTTCGATGTCGCGATTCGCTCGAACCAAAAGCTAACTTTATGAAATTCGGCACACGTATGGGGCACTTTTAGGCCAACATATGGGCAAATTATAGGCTCTTCATATTCAGTTACGCTAATATAGTTATAACAAAAAAGCAGTGTTTTTGACATTTTTTGACTATTTTTACAAAATATAGTGATTTTTAAACAACTGTTTCTCAAAAACAGTATTGTTTTTTACTAAATTAAAAAACGTACCTGGATATTTTACTTAAAATCACTTTGGAACCTTAAAACGCATATTTAACTGCAAAACTGTTTTCAAGAAATTGACACTTTCTGAATATAACTCCGATTTTCACTTGAAAATGATGTCATGTAGAATTTAAGCTGCGTATATTTTCAAAACTGAGCACAAAATAAAATCAAATAAATTTGTGTTACAGTGTTGTACCAAAACTCATGTTACGAACTGTTATGTAACCAGGGTTATGAGCTCTGAAGTGCATCACCCCCATTGTTGACAAAAAACACTCGAAAATACGTGACATGACGTGTTGTTCTATATTCGTTTTACGTAGCGTCCGTATTGTCGTTTGAATGTAATAGCGGTCATATTGGAAGACAGTAGGTCTCTTTAGACTATGGTGATGGAATTTATTGCCATGGTTGCCATGGCAACGCATACGAGTTCATTATACTAAAATATACGTCATGTACTCGAAAGTGTGAATTTGCTGATTATGCGTGCAGTCTATATTCATAATATTTAACCAAAATGAAGAAAACTAAAATGTCTAGATTCCTTTTTTGCAATTATTGATAGGCATTGTACTTTTTGTTTTCTCAAGCCAAAAAGTTTTACAAAATTCAAAAAAGTTCTGTTTTGAAGCTTAGATTTAAAGTACTGAAGCAATTTGAAAACTTATCCAAATGAAACTATGCATGTATTGAGATACCTACTTACCAGTGAATTTAGACTAGATTGGAATTAAACTTCATCAAGTCACATTATTTCTATAATCAAACATAGCGCAAAAACATGAAAAAATGCAAAATTTTAGATTTTTTACAGCGTCTTTTGGATAAACTGTCAAAATTGTCAACAAAACAAATACATGAGCATACGGTACCATTTTTGGTCATTAAAATGCAAAAAACTGCTAATAAATAGCTTCTAAGACAACCGAGTAACAGCTTATTAAAAAAAGCTGCACATACGAAACTACCACCTTAAAACCTGTTGTGCAGCGTAATATCGTTATACGGTAATCCTTCCTGAGGCCGTTGTTAAAATGACTTTCATCGCCTTCAGATAAAATATTGCATAAAATATTGCAACTCACTTAAACTTTGAATTAAGTTGTTTGGTAAGTAAAATTTTAGTGTAAATATATATGTAAATCAGAGACACAGAAGGTTGGTAGAAAATGCAATCAAAGTAACACAAGTGCGTCAGCTGACGAAGAAAAATATATTTATGATTTATGTTAACTAGAAAAAGGTTCAATAATTGGAAAAATGAATTATTAAAAAACAGCAATGTTGATTCAAAAAAAGGCGACGGAAACCCGGGATCGAACCAAGGACATTTAGATATATAGTCTAACGCTCTCTCACCTCAGCTACATATGTATGTCGGCTACGATACACGATAGATATCTTGATCTATCTTGATCTTTGGCAACAATCAATCTGCAAAAATTCTGATGCTTAGTTTGTAGTTTTCGTTCAATGTTAAGGTCAAAATATATATAAAATTTTTTTGTTGTAAAAAATATATTTTGAATTCTATTCGCAATTTAAGTTTTTAAGTTTAATGTAGTAGAGAAGCCAAATCTGAACCAGCCCTAATATGCACCATTACCGTGTTCACGTGCATGTAATTCTTACTACGATGCAAGTCTCGCTTAAAAAGTCATACCAAACGACAGAGGAGTCTAACCACTATCATTGACAAAACTTTCAATAGAATTCCTGCAGGAAGCAATGTACACTTCCACACGAAAGTTTTCAAACGGTGTTGTCCAAGCGGACAGGACGCATGACCACTTTTTGGAAAATCTTGATTAATTCCGAAATTTCAGCGTAAAAGTAGTACATTTTTGACAGTCCTAGACTCAAAATTTTTCGCTGATTTTGAATAAGCTAATTCAGTAACTTGAAGCTGCACTCAAAACGTATGAGAAGCAGTTTTAGTAAGGCACCTACATAATGTTGGAGTTTGGTCCTAATGCGCACCACCCTTGATCCTAATGTGCACCAGGTGCCCAATTTTGCACCAAAATTGTCTTCTTCATTACTCAATTATGCAGCATTATTTTTGATCGTTTTTTTGTGTGTAAGACAGTTCTTACAACTGAGCAACTCCACAGTTAACAACAAGCTAAAATTCTTGCTAATTGTGAGAGTTTAACAGGTTTCATAACTGGTTCACTTTTGGCATCCACACTAGTGGTTTTTGGTGCAGTTTAGTTAGGGCTCCTAAATTAATTACTAAATGCATTGGAAAATTTAATATTTGGAATCAAACAGTTTCAACAGTGCTGCTGAACAACCGAATCACGTCTGGTAAGACTGTTTTTGAGAAATTGTTTCTCAACTTTCGAATTAATACAGAATTTAGGGTTTTCTGATGTCTTTCTTGAGCTGTTTTTGTACATACATTTTCTCAGCTTACCCTGAACCGTTTTTAAATTTTTTTCGTACAGTAGCAGTTTATACTGCCTGCTTCCGTATGCATAATTCAAAAATGCTAGTTCGTTAGTGTGTGCGCTGAAAAGCGGACTGGTGCAGTTAAGGGCATGGCCGGTTCACTTTTGGCTCTGGCTCCGAATGTGCACCAAAGGCAAAATTTTTGTTTTAAATGGCCCAGACCTCGGCCTTAAGTTAACATTGTAGCACGAAATTTCGTAAAAAGATACGTTTATTATCCTTTATTATCTGAGTAAAGTTTTAGGTTATTTGCTTAACTAATTTCTCAGAAAACTTGAGCCAAGTGTCAGCACTTTGAGTGCAAAATTGTAGGTGGTTCACATTTAGCTGCTCTACTACACAATTTCTGTTCAATAATAATGATTGATCACACAAATCCTCAAGCTGTCACGACAAAATCAACGATAATGTTTTATTGGTAACAACACATTTATTCAATGTCCTATGTATGAGAGCTGGTTGACTTAGACGGTAGCGCGTTCGAGTTTAAATCTGATGCCAGGGAGTTCGATTCTGTCTAACTTTTTTTGCGTTCCATAATCTATAATGGTACTGCACATAAAATAGATGTTTTCACTGCCCATGTAATTTAACACTGAACCCATTCGTACTAACGTAGGAAACTATGCAAACCACATGTGACGCCCGCGCTGTTAGACTGAAGCACAGGTTACACAAACCAACTGACAAAAGGTGAACACAAGCTCAGTGTTATTGTCCAAAATCAAAATTAAAGACCTGTTGTGCTGTGGCACAACAGGAAAAAAGCATACCTATGTAGTTACATATAAAAGTAACCACGCCGAAATGTTAATTCGCGCGTCTTGTTTTTAATCCCAGAGGACTAACCAAGAAACCGTGTCCAAATAATTGCGTTTTTGAAAACGTTATTATGCGTTTGAATATAGGTTTTTGAAAACGCATATTTATCTCTGAAATTCGTAGTTTTTGACGAGTAGCGGAAAGTTTGCTATCTGTCTCAAGTTTGTGGTGATGCCAGCTCTAACTAAACACGCAACTGCACATATGTACTTGCATGTATTAATGACACCGCCATTTTATAATGTGGTCAGACTAACTTTAAGACTTAGAATGTGCGGGCCAAATAAATGTCCAGAACATAAAGTAGAGGACAAAGGTCATGAGAGCAGCTGTATCGGCAACAACTGACAGTAATTCTTCTGATCTGAAAACATATAGTTGCTGATGGAATTAGTATAAAAATTTTTCAGCAAATATTCTGATTAAAAAGTATGAAAATGCAGCGTACAGTACGCTTTAGTTTTGACACGGTTCCAGCCAACAAACCACTCACGTCTGTTGACAGTATGTCAGCATCAACTAATTTATTCCGTTCCGTTCCACCGCTTAAGCCGACTGGCTACCGGATCTCTCACAATTTTAATACCTACAACAATACTTTTTATTACGCTAATCAGGAGAGAGACTGAATAATTTATTCAGCCAATCAGCAAAACCACAGTTTAATTCAAAAGCAGTAGCTTACATAGGTATGTGATTTTCTGGGACTCACTCTGGAGACGTATGTACTTGTCGGAACTATTTTTTAAGTATGTATGTAATCTATGTAGTTCAGAATGTTAGTTTTTTTTGTGGCTGCTGTTTTTAGATCGGCACCTTTCAACGTTATATTCATAAAACTTTACATAGTTCGGTGATGAAATTTTCTACTCACTTGTCAAGAAATAAACTGAAACCAGAATTTCTAATATCTAGAGTTTTTAATTTACTTAATACACATGAAAGTATGTAGTTTCTATGCATAAATCTACAAAATTTCAATAAGCTTCGAGCATTACGGTTTCATAAGCTCAAAAAACTTAATCTATTCTTTTAAACTCCCGTTTGGCGAGTTCTACAGATCAAAACAATTAACAGTATAGTCATTCAGCATGTATGGTAATTGAGAAAGTAATAGAAAAGTAAAGAAAGTAATATGACAAAGTATGTATGTACATACCTAACCCCTATGCACACACATGTGAAACATTACAACAAACAAGCCCAATCTGCGGCAAAACTTTCAGTAATTATATATTAAGAATTGCTTTCAAGTAAGCTGACCAACAGGTCAGCTAAAACCTGTTGTGCAGAAAATAAATATCTACAGCAAAATGTGTATGCAAAATATTGACGTAGTGTTTTTCAGCAAAATGTGTATGCAACAGATTCAAAGCGTTTTTATCTTACAATAACTAGGTGGTTATGCAACAAAAACTTGAAGTAGTTTTTATCTTACAACAAATAATGTACGAACGAGATCCTTTACTGAGTGAGAAGTGTATTGATTAAGTGATTCTTTCATGACAATCGAGTGACTACATTTTGCAGAAAATACAAAATTCCGCCAACTAAAGTATCAGTTCAAACAGAAGCATCTGTTCAAAATGTACTTAAACCTACAAATACCTAAACATACACTCAAACAAAAACGTCAAAAATTTTACTTAAATATAAATAAGTTTTATGTAAGACGATCCCGAGTAAACCGTTAATGACTGTTCACGCTATCTGTCCGCAAATCAATCTGTTACTGCTTTACATCAACAGTTTGTATGTTGCCGGTTAGCTCAGTTGGTATTGCGTCCGAGCCGTAATCGGAAGCTTGGTGGTTTGAATCCACTCCGGCAGCTCCTTGTTGAAAATTTTCGACCCGACTTATAGCAGAATACAGTCAATTCACTTCAGGGAAGCTGATTAGGATTAAGCTACAAATACACTGAAAATCTAGGTGACAGTGACACACGCACATACACACATGAGCTGACGTTCAACACGCAGACAGATGCAATTCTTGCACAGTTTAGTGTTATAGCGCCAGAATCAAAATTAAAGACCTGTTCGGTCCCCTAGAACAACAACCGGCTAACTTACAAAAAGTTGAAAATGAGAAAATCGACTTTAAAGTTTGCAGCGTTTTGATCCAGCATTTATTCAACCATTTTTTACAAGCAGTAGCTTAAATTAAACCTCAACTTTTTTTCTATTTTGCTGTAAAATTTCAGCCGAAATGCTTGAACTGACAATTTTTCCGAAGCAATCTTAAAATTCTCATCTGCAGTTGGCCGGTTGTTGCAGCACAAATTTTACACGTGTTTGATGGTTTGGCCGGTTGTTGCACTGCCACAAAATAATGCACATACATGATGAAGATCAGCAGTTAGCCGCTTTCTATGTAACTTGATGCACCAAGAATTTATGCTGATATCATGAATGCTCTGCTTTGGCACAGACGTAGCAGAAAGTACTACCTAATGAGATTCGAAAAATTTAGGGCGCTAACTGCTGTAACTAAATAGTATTTGACAAAATTCAACTTGTACAAAAAAATGGATTTACTCGCCGTAGCAAATCAGTTGACGCTGGCGGTTTTTTTCCTCTTGAAGAAGCCGAGCAGGTTCATGAGTAAACCAAATTTTAGAACTTTTGCTTCTGAGGAAGCGTGAAAATCTGACATTGTTTGAAGTTGAGCAACAACCGGTCAACTACACAGTTGGCTGTTTGTTACCCATGAGCCTGCATTTGTTGCTCCTGACTGTATAAAAACGGCGAATTGCACTGCTCATGCTATATCACATAAGTTTGACTAATGTTTTATGTGCTAATACTTGTGTACGTACTCTGGCTCGTACACCCCCAAAAATTCAGAATAATGCTAGAGCTTCAAGACCTCAGTTACTAAGAATGAATCGGACATTATCCGTTACCTGTTGCCCTTATCTAAATCTGCCCTATTGTATAGGGCACATAAGTTATGCTAATTCCATCTAAACTTCGCCTATTGTATAAGATACGCAAAATATACTTATTCCAATTACTAATGGAATGTCCGTTATTCAATATAATATTTATTTAAACAATTTAAAACACGTAGTACCATCATTTAGTATTGTCATATGCTAGAACTTAGACGGTTAAAAAAAATAGTTCCTGGGCAACTGACGGAAAGTGACAGTTATGTTTAAAAGTAAGAAAAACCTTTAAAATGGTTGAATATTTTATACAAAAAAGACGACTTTTAGTTAGTTATTTTTAGAGATGGGACCGGTTCCACTTTACCGGTTCCGGTTCCGGTTCCGGTTCTAGAAAATTGCCGGTACCCGGTTCCAAATTCGGTTCCACATTTTCATTGATGATTTACGTAAATTTTTTAAATATTTATATTTTACATATGTTTTAGACGCTCTTTGGACTTTATAATTGACAAAATAGCATAAATTTTAAATATATATAAAACCAACAGAGGACTACCTGATTTGATGTAATCGCTTGTGTACTGTTTTCTGTCGTCTAATGTCATATCG
>JASANF010000667.1:0-32500 GCA_030248245.1 Trissonchulus sp. WLG1_4
TATGCACATAAACATAATAATGCAGAAATGCAAACTCAGCCTAAGCCTCAGTAAACTATGCATGAAAACATCCCTGGGAGTAGTACTAAGCCTAAGCCTAAGTCTGATCCTAAATTTAGACTAGATTTCAGTATTTTCGAGAACGCACACGCGCACTCACATGTACATAGCCTGCAAAAAATGCCAAATTTGTTGAAGGGTCTGAGAAATAATTTTAATTTTAATTTAATGTACTTACTACTTAACATACTCGAATGAGCTAAAGCATACATTAACACGAGGGTCTAATCTGGGGGGGTCCTGTACCGACATTTTGACCACCCTTGTACCCAGTCTGATAAAAAAATGGCTGTGTTTTAGCGAAAAAATTGACCGATTTTTTAAAAAATGTGGCCAAAATATCAATTTTTAGCTTAAAACTTAACGATTTCTGAAAATTTTGAACAAAAATAGGATTAAAACTGCATAAATTTGATAGAAATGCCTATATTTAACAGCAAATTTTGTAGAAAATTTTCTTGCCCTTGTACCGGGGCTCAAAATTTGCTTGCCCTTGTACCAATTCAAAATTCTGGGGGGTCCCGGACCCCCCCCAGACCCACCCCCCCGTGTTAAACTGTGAACTAAAGTCTGACCTGAAAACGCTGAACCTCGAGACAAAACTGATTTTTGTGACTACTCGCTGTACTCTTGATGCTTACTAGCTCTTTTGCAATGAAATAGCTGTTTACTTTTGTCTCAGGGTCCTGCATTTTTTGGTCCGTTTTTAGTATATACACACCAGTGTTTTTGCTGGCTGGGATCCACAAACCGCGTTTAACTAAAAACCGAGTCTAAAACGACCACGTGATTGCATATAAATACTCATAGAATTTTTTATTTATTACGATGATTTATTTCGTAATGTTTGAAAAGAGCGTTTTAGACCGAGTCTAAAGTTGAACACCTTTTGTGAATCGCGGGCATTTTGTCTTCCAAAAATGTCCAAATTAATTTTTCATCAACCAAGTTTCAGGCCAAGTTGGTTTTGAAAAATACCATGGTATTTTTCAGGTCTTACATTGACTGCAAGAAGGAAGCCAAGGGTTACAATAAAATAAAAAATGCTTTCTTCGCGGCCCTAAAGGAAGCTGGTTTTGGAGACTGGGCCCGAAAGCCTCAAGAAATCGATTCATTTGCGCTTTAAGTGATTCTTTATGAGAATGGAATTTTAACTTTTTTATAGTTACTATTTGTTATTGTTGTAAGTGACGTTTTATGTTGTTACGTTTGTTCCCATTTTAATTTCATGTCATTGAATTTATTTTCATGAATATCACTAAAGTAAAAATGATAATAAATTTAAATAGTTTTAGTGTTTTTTCTAAAAGTTGATTGTTCTAAAACTATACTTGCTGTTTTATACGGTGTTGTGAAATTCCGTTTTTTACTATTGTCAAGTTTTTATTTTTTAGTTATGCATGTTGTGTTTGCGTAAATGTTAGGTATTTTTGTTTTGTTTTTGTTCAGTGTCTTGGATACCTGAACTAAAAAATAGCATTTCATGTACCAGTTTTTGTATAGTTCTACTCTTTATTTAATTTATAGCTTTTTTGTCTTGCATATTTATGCAAAATTCAATTTGAAGGTATCTAAATAGCTATAAATAATATCAAGAACACATAAAATGGATCCATAATAATATGTACTCTTATTATTTGAATAATATGTATAAAAATTGATGATATAAATGAATGGATGTAATGGACTTTTCAGTCTATAAATTGTAAGCAGAGGTGGGATGGTCACTGATAAACGATTAAACTATGTTTAAGACTGAACTGTTTGTAGCGTTAATTCATAGAAGGCTAACATTTTTCGTGCGTTGTTGATTGAGTTGGCTCTAAATTGTTCGTATAAATTTTCTGGGTTAAATTGTGCAGATGAACCACAGAAGTTGTGCGGTGGGTATTTGTGTGGCTTTACATTCAGTAAGAATCTAATGCAGACGTCAAGGTATATATTGGCCGATTTGAGTTGTTTTTTTTTAAAGTATGGAATGCGTTGTGGTGTCAAATAAAATACTGTGGTCGTGGACGCTGTTATATATTGTCGGTTCATACTTCAGTAGGGCATACAGATAAATTACGGCCAGGAAGGTACGCTGATTATTTTAAAAACTACAGTTTAGTCAAAAAATCACACTGAATGACAAGGCAAAAGTGTCAGATGTGTGTAGATCCAGGTTTAATTAACGGCCCCCCTTCTCCCTACATCACGGACTGGTACTCACTCAGGCAGGTAGCTGTAAGTCATGACCTTAAAGATCAGCCCTCTGCGTAAGATTCTAGGATAAGCACTAAGTGTCAGACTACCTAATTCTCGTATCAGTCAAAGGTGCGTTAAGGGGGTAGTGTCGCGAAAGCAGTCGATTTTGCGTAACTAAAACATTTTTAGACAAAAATAAGACTTCGTTCTTTATATATTTTGAAAATATATGTTGAGGCAAGTATTTTCGCCAAGTTTCATCAAAATTGATGCAGTATACTGTTTGCAGTGAGGTCGCAAAATCGGAAAAATGACGTTTTAAAAACCTATTCACATTCGATTTTTTCGTCACAATTATCAACTTATTTGTTTAGTTTGTTTACATAAACTGAAAGGACATATGTTGTAGTTTATGCACACAAAATTTAGTGCGAATTGCTTGAGTGGTTGCGGAGTAATACTTGTTTGAACTGTGAAACTGTGCGTAAACAGTGAAGTACTCACAGCAATAATGATAAATTGTGAAAAATTTAGACGCTTATTTTAAAATCAAAAGAAAAACGAACCTTTATTTTTCTTTTTTCTTATTTGTGGCAAAAAACTGTGCGTCGAGACGTTATGTGTACTTAACAAGCTGGCCAATCTGATATCTGGCTTAATTTTTTGAATTTTCATGTCCTTGTTGTGTGATGTCTGGCTTACAATCGGTGATTGGTTCCAGATATTGGTAGATATTGGTAGTCTAGTGTCTGGCAGTACTTATTTAACTCAGTATAGCATTGGACTAGTTTCTCAGTGAACGTACAAGTTCAAAGCAAAAAGATCTCTTTTTGCAACCTATGAGCAAAACTGCTTTCGCGACACTCTACCCCCTTAAGCCTAAGGCTCAATTCATACTTTCGTGCGTATGTCCGTTCAGCCTGAATAATGACGTCACTAGCAGCCTAGTGCAGTGAATCAGCCAGTGCCAGTGACGTCATATTATTTATCTGTTCGGACGATTTTATCCGAGTGGATGATTGGCCCCGGGATGATTGATAGTCTTGAGATATAATTTACCCTGTGACTTCGGCATAGGGCCTGTCGTCCGTTTTTCGTTAATATATTTTAGGCTGCAGGAGTACAGACATGGATATCCGACAGGCAAACAGTGGTTCGATACATTTGACCGTAACCGTACGTCCGTTCGGACAAGCGGAATTACCACTTCTGAAGCTGAACGGATGAAAGTATGACAAACAAACCAATCCGCCGTTTACTTTGACCGGACGTCCAACCCTTCGGAAGTTGAGGACACGGACATGGACGACTACGGACATTTCCGAACTAATGTGAACTAATTCTGTTTCTTTCAATATTCTACGACCGCGACAGGAAGGAGAGGATAGGGCCGGTTTCACGGGGAAATCTTCCCCCCGAGTGAACCTTCCCTCCGGAAGAAACACCCAGGGGCAAATTTTCCCCCCGGAAGAAACACCCCGGGGTGAATCTTCCCCCCGGGGAATCTGTGTCAGTGCTCTGTTGCGCCAAAATTGTGGCTATATTCATATGCTACTGGAAAATTGATCAATTTTGCTAGTGGCTGTTAAACGGTTTACGGTATATAAAGTTGGCAAATATGTATAATATACCTACAAACAAACTATAGAAGCCATATGTGAACCGGCCCAATAGTGGATCACTAGCTTCTTTAAACCGGTGACACGGGGTAAATCTTCCCCCCTAGAAAATCATCCGGGTGGAGGAAATACCCCAGGGCAAATCATCCGCCGGATAAAATACCCCAAACATAAGGTTCACCAGTGGAACAGTCACGGGGTAAATCATCCCCCCTAATAAATCATCCCCCTTTACAAATGTGACATCCGAAATCATCCGTCTAGCTATCCCAAAGCAATTTTTGTGTATTGGATATGTTAGGCAACCGGGGGCTTGCTATTTTTCGTGTTTTAGTGCTGTTCCTTGTGCTTTAGTGCTTTCGAGGTTCATATGTACTTCGTGCTTTAGTGCTTTAGCATTGGTGGTTACTAAAACCCGGCCCGGCCCGGGCCGGGCCGTGAACTGACTAAAAGCCGGCTCGGCCCGGCCCGGGCCGTGGATTACGTAAAACCCGGCCCTATGTTAATTTTCGTCTTTCTGAGCCAGAAAATGACTAAAACCCGGCCCGGGCCATAGTTTGACTAAAACCCGGCCCAAGGTTTCTCCTGTGTTTCCCCGGCCGGAAAATGACTAAAACCCGGCCCGGGCCAAAGTTTGACTAAAACCCGGCCCAAGGTGTATCCTGTGTTTGCCCGGGCATGACTAAAGCCCGGCCCGGGCCATAGTTTGACTAAAACTCGGCCCAAGGTGTATCCTGTGTTTGCCCGGGCCAGAAAATGACTAAAACCCGGCCCGGGCCATAGTTTGACTAAAACCCGGCCCAAGGTTTCTCCTGTGTGTGCCCGGGCTGGAAAATGACTAAAACCCGGCCCGAGCCATAGTTTGACTAAAATCTAAAGCAATGAGATTCACACGATTAAATCGATTCCAAATTACAACTGATTGAGCAAAAACAACCACGAGAAAAATAAGTGATTCAAAGCCCAGTGAATCAATTGCCCAAACAGCTGGGACATTGATAGTTATTTGTCAGTTTGCCTTCAACTCCCGCATAGTCTTGGTTGGTGCCACAGATTTTTACAAACGCTGCATTCAAACATTTTTGCTTTCTGTTTGAACCTGTGACACTTGCAATAGGTAGTGACCAAGTGAATGACTGGCTGAATCGACTTTAGCGCGACCATCTCATGAGGAAAACTTTTGATTTTACCATCCTCGAGACATTTAAAAAATGAGATCGCATTTTTTTCTGATCGTAGACGCTGCTTTCTGGCAGTTTTTTGTCCACCAGTTGCATAGCGTTGGCAATAGCAAATAACCCACAATCGCTGCCTCCTTTCTACTGCTGACATGGCATGATCATAACTTCGATAACACCTTTTGCATCAGGTGTAAACGGTTACACGGTTACTAACGGTTACACGATTACTAAACGGTTAAACGGTTACTAACCGGGTACACGGGTTTTAGTCAAAGTATGGCCCGGGCCCGGTTTTAGCCATTTTCCGGCCCGGGCAAACACAGGATACACCTTGGGCCGGGTTTTAGTCAAAGTATGGCCCGGGCCGGGTTTTAGTCATTGTCCGGCCCAGGCAAACACAGGATACACCTTGGGCCGGGTTTCAGTCAAAGTATGGGCCGGGCCGGGTTTTAGTCATTTTCCGGCGGGGCCCGGGCAAACACAGGATACACCTTGGGCCGAGTTTTAGTCAAACTATGGCCCGGGCCGGGTTTTAGTCATTTTCCGGCCCAAAAAGACGAAAATTAACATAGGGCCGGGTTTTAGGTATCTACGGCCCGGCCCGGGCAGGGCCGGCTTTTAGCCAGTTCACGGCCCGGCCCGGGCCGGGCCGGGTTTTAGTAACCACCTTTTTTAGCATTAGCACACTAGTGCTCTAGCACTTGTGCTTTCTCGGTTCATACTAGGCATGGGCACGTTTAAACGGTTTGAACCGTTTAAACGCGTTTTAACGTTTAAACGGTTTGGAACTGTTTAAACGTTTACGGGTTCAAAAAACGCGGTTTTCGAACCGTTTAACGTTTAAACGTTTAAACGTTTAATCGCGTTTAAACATTAAAACGTCTAAACGTTTAAACGCGGTTAAACGTTTAAACGTTTAAACGTTTAAACGCTTACATGTATGATCGTTTAAACGTTTTATACGCGTTTAAACGCATACTTGTTCAACTGTTTAAACGTTTAAACGCTTACTTGTTAACCGTTTAAACGTTTAGACGCGTTTAAACGGTTACTTGTTTAACCGTTTAAACGTTTAAACGCGTTTAAACGCTCACTTGTGTAACCGTTTTAACGTTTAAACGCGGTTAAACGTTTAAACGTTTTAACGCGGTTAAACGTTTTAACGTTTAAACGTTTAAACGCTTAAACGTTTAAACGCGTTTACGTTTAAACGTTTAAACGGTCAAAAAACGTTTACAATCGGAAAACGCGTTTAATCGTTTAAACGCGTTTTCTCATCTGTAAACGCGAGCGTTTAAACGTTTACAGATTTTTGTAAACGTGCCCATGCCTAGTTCATTCATCGTTGTGCTTTAGTGCTTAAGGGGGTAGTGTCGCGAAAGCAGTCAATTTTGCGCGACTGTAAAACTTGTTCAGTAAAATGTTAGAAATTGTTCTTTCTATATTTTAAAAATCTACCAAAAGGCAAATTATTTTGCCAAGTTTCAGCAAAATTGGTGCATCATATAGTTTGCAATAATGTCTCAAAGTCGGAAAAATGACGAAAAAAAAACCTATTCACATTCCATTTTTTAGTCACATTATCGATTTTTTTGTTTAGTTTTTTTACACAGACTAATAGCACATATGTTTTAGTTTATGCACACAAAATTTAATGCAGATTACTGTAGCTGCTGTGGAGTAATACTAGTTTGAACTGTGAAAATGTACTTAAACTGTAAAATAGTAACAGCAATAATGATAAATTGTGAAAAATCTAGACGCTTATTTTCAAATCAAAAGAAAAACGAACCTTCAATTTTCTTTTTTCTTATTTGTCGCAAAAAATTGTGCGTCCACACATTATGTGTACTTCACAAGCTGGCCAATCTGATATCTGGCTTGATTTTTTGAACTTTTATGTCCCTATTGTGTGATGTCTGGCTTACTAATGACGATTGGTCCAAGATATTTGTCAATATTGATAGTGTGATGTCTGGCAGTAATTATTTGATACCATACAGCGTTGGACTAGCTTCTTATTGAATGTACCACTTCAAAACAAAAAGTTCTATTTTCACAGCCTATGAGCAAAACTGCTTTCGCGACACTACCCCCTTAAGCCTGTTTCACACGATGGGGAAAAACGTGGGGAATCCCCACGTGGGGCACCCCATGTGACACCCCAAGGGGTGCCCCGTGGGGCATCATGTGGCATCGTGTGA
Organism: Trissonchulus sp. WLG1_4; assembly: GCA_030248245.1. Lineage (NCBI taxonomy): Eukaryota > Metazoa > Nematoda > Enoplea > Enoplida > Ironidae > Trissonchulus > Trissonchulus sp. WLG1_4. Next base: position 7,252 of record JASANF010000667.1, read on the forward strand.
CACCCCATGGGGTGCCCCGCGGGGTACCATGTGGCATCGTGTGACACCCCATGGGGTGCCCCGAGGGGCACCATGTGGCATCGTGTGACACCCCATGGGGTGCCCCGAGGGGCACCATGTGGCACCGTGTGGTGTCCCCCGGGGATTCCCCTGGGGTAACGTATTCACACGATGGGGCATGAACGCGCGGGAGTTTAAATTTTTAGACGCGTAAACGGTCAAAATACTAAGTATTTACGGAGGTATTACATTGAATTTTGACATATGTGATATGTGCCTTGGGCATAAATTACGTATAAAAATTTATAAAAATTATTGAAATTTTGTAGCTTACTTAAATATAATTCATGAGCTACGTATTCGCAAAGGCCGTAATAGACTAACCAAATGTGAAAAAATTAACTCTATTGATTGAGTTTAAGCCCTAAAAATGTCCTTAAAGCATTTGTATGAAGTCACGTGATCATCAACAGTGCTTACTAATTGGCTGTCGCATGTGGTGCCATATGGAAAAACGCACGGCGAGCGATACGGATTTTCCCCACGTGGGGCACCCCATGGGGTGTCACACGATGCCACATGGTGCCACATGGTGCCCCTCGGGGCACCCCATGGGGTGTCACACGATGCCACATGGTGCCCCTCGGGGCACCCCATGGGGTGTCACACGATGCCACATGGTGCCCCTCGGGGCACCCCATGGGGTGTCACACGATGCCACATGGTGCCCCTCGGGGCACCCCATGGGGTGTCACACGATGCCACATGGTGCCCCTCGGGGCACCCCATGGGGTGTCACACGATGCCACATGGTGCCCCTCGGGGCACCCCGAGGCGAGGGGCATCATATGGCACCATGTGGCACCCCATGGGGTGTCCCAAGGGGCACCCCACGCGTTTTCCCCATCGTGTAAAACAGGCTTTAAGCACAAAAAACGTGTCCTTTCGAGGTGCTTACGAGCTAGGACTAGGGCTGGGCACGGTTACAAAATCACTATCCGTGTACACGGTTAGTTTTGAAGGCTAGTAACCGCGTGCACACTCTAACTAACGGTTACTGCTATTATTAATGTAAAGTCATGTAATAAACCGTGCTTAATTTCTGTCGCATGTGCTTCTACATTGAAAAACGCACGGCGAGCGATTCGAATTTTCCCCACGTGAGGCGCCCCATGAGGTGTCATATCACGCGATCCAACAGGGTGCCACATGATGCCCCATGTTCTGAAACTGATCTTCAAAATGTTTCTCAGGAATCGCATATCATTGCATTTAATACTGAGTACTGTCACACAACAACAGACGTACATGGGGGAGGTCTGAGGGGGGTAAGCCTTCCCCAGATTTGAGAGTTAGGGACAAGCCACCATCCAGATTTGAGAATTCGGGACAAGCCCCCCTCCTTGCTGCTGAAAACAAAATGCCCAAAAGCTCAAAATTTGCCCCAAATCGCTGTAAAATACTTCCCAGTGATTTAGTTTTGATTGTTTACCATTTTTAGGCAAAAATTTGGAAATTTTGTGTTGTTAGTTCAAGTCCCCAAAACGGCGGAACAAATACAAGCCCTCTAAAATTTAGAAAAATTAGGGACAAGACAAGCCCTCTACCTTATTTAGCGCTACCTACCTATTATTAATTGCGACACCAGCAGTCACCTTTGTGTGCATCTGATAGAACGAATTTTGTAGTTTAATACTAACTAGCATTCATGGAGTCAAGCGCACGGTTGCTCAACATGTCTAGTACACAAAAATTGCTTTGGGATAGCTAAACGGATGATTTCTTTGTCACATTTGTAAGGGGGGATGATTTATTACGGGGACGATACCTGACTAGTATTCATCCCCGGAAATGATATTTTGGGGACCGGGGGAAAATCCCGCCAAAATCAAGGGGGGATGATTTACGCCGTGACACCGGAATAACTTAGCCGTGGCTAATTAATTGACCATATTTTTTACATCAACTGATTGAGAAAAATTAAATGCCCAAACGGGTTTTCTTTTATTAAATTGTAATGTGAATACGTACCGCTGTACGTATTCATGCATGAAAGTTGGCTTAGCGATGAGTCATGCTGTACAAATTTCATGCATGTTTATCTCATTTGCATATTGCTCTTATCTAATTTGCATACGACTTTTTACGCTATATAAGTGCGCACAGTGCATGGATAATCAGTCTGTCTGCTCTGTTGTCATCTACTCTGCTCTGCCCTCTGCACCTGTTGTTTCATTAAACCCCTTTGCCGGTTGCCTGCCTTGCGTCCTTTTCACCGCTCACCACGCTACATTTGGTGGCAGCGGTACTGGTAAGTCGATCTTCTGGGCATCTTTATGCCCATCAGCCATTCGCCTCCTCGGGACAGTAGCGGGAGATTTGTGAAGCGTGGGGAGACTAGGTCCGAGTCAGAAACGTGTCACGGCTTGCGGGTGCGCCCTCTAACACTGTGGACGACACCCTAAATTTGGTCGATACATCCACTGATCCTATTTTCTCTACCCCCTAGCCCGGGATGTCTGCGTTCCAACTGAAACCCTGTCCATTCGACGAACAGGAGGATTTCCGAGTTTGGTATGGCGAGTTTAATCGCATTTCAGAGGCGAATGGCTGGCTAGAAGACAAACAACGGCAATATTTGCCAAGGTTGATGCGAGGTAGGGAACGATTTTTTGGGATAAGCTTGTAGCTGAACAGGTTTCGGTGGGTGTTTTATACACTCTGGCTCAATTGAAGCAAAAATTTGAAGCAGAATTCATCCCGGAGGGGGAAGCCGATACCTATTGGATGAAATTGTCCTCTAGAGTTCAGAAGGAGGGAAAGAGTGCTCAGAATTTTTACTTGGCCCTGGAAGAGATGATCCCTAAAGCCTATCCCGAAGAGACGCTCAAGGAACATCTGAGAATTTTGAGACGGTACTTTATGTGTCAGATAGGGGAGCATTTGAAAGAAAAGGTAGTGATCGCAAACCCATTGACGGCGAAGCATGCGCTGACAATGGCGATGCGAATCGAAACGCATTGTAGACAGCAGGACAGCAGAACAGTAGCAGCTTTTGAGTATAGTGGCCATAGAGATAGAGGACATATTGGGTCCACCGGAACCTCTTCCACGGGGACGCGAGGGCTGCGCGAAACCGGAGGGGGAGATTCGGGTGGATCCTCTAGTTCTGCTCGGGTTTCTGCCCAAGACTGTGGCAATCACTCGGAGCAACTGAAGGCCCTAGAAGCCCGTTTTGAGAAGCTAGAAAATGTCGTCTTGAAGATGTCCGAGAAATTTGACAGTAACAACAGACCACGTAATAAGTTCTCGGGCAAGTGCTATAAGTGCGGTGGTGTAGGGCACATAGCCAGAAATTGCCGATCAGCGGTTACTAAGCAGGGTTCAGGTGCCACTAGCTCTAGCAATCAGGGAAACTAGATAAGGCCGCGTCAAGGGGGGAACACGCGGCGCAAGCTAGGACACCCCTAAGTCATTGTTTATCTGACAGTTGTAATCCTGTGTTATCGACTACTAATACCGATAGTTGTGTTCATGCCCTAGCCTACGTCAACGCTTATCTGGGTTCGCAACCGATTTCTCTGCTACTGGATTCCGGAGCCAACGTCAGCGTGGTCAGCGACGAGGTATATCGTGAGATTCTTGCTCGAGAAAGTCCCGACATGTTCCAGTTCAGTAAGTCCGATGTTTCTGTTAGAAATGTAATGGGCAGTCCAGTGCCAGTCGTCGGAACGTTAGTTTGTTCGGTTCAGCTAAGTTCCTTGAGTTTTCAGCATAAGTTTTATGTTGTTAAGGGCTGTCGGTTTAGGGCTATTTTGGGATTAGACTTTCTAAGCAAGACGATAGTGGACTTCAGAAACCAGTATTTCGTCATCGGTGAGCACAAAGTTTATTTTGAGCGTAAGCATCGGGAAACGTCGGCTACTTCTATCGTGAAACTAGTTGGCTGTTGCGAGATTCCTCCTTTTTCTGAGCAAGTTGTGTGCGCTAGAATAGATCAGTGTGGTGAAGGTGATGCTCTGTTCGAACCAGGCAACATCGAAGATGCTAGCGTATCTATGCAAACTGAGGGCTGTGTCATGGCTGCTAGGGGTTTAGTGAGTCCTAAGGCAAATGTTAGCACTTGTTATGTGAGCATAGCGAACTTTGGCCAAAGCACGGCGAAATTATATGATGGCACTACGCTAGGTACGCTAGAGCAAGACATCGACTTAGTGCAGCAGCTCGCAGATAGCAACTATGTAGCATGCTCAGTGGAATCGGAAGGCGCGGGTGCGCCTGAAGTTCCACCAGGCGTAGATCTCTCAGGTAGTTGTGTCACACAGGAGCAGAAAGATCAGCTAGTGCAAGTGCTCTCTGAGTATTCCAGCATTTTCTCTGGAGATCTAGGTCGAACATCGCTAGTGCAGCATCGGATTTTCACAGGTGATAGTCAGCCAATTAGGCAGCGCCCTCGACGAGTTCCCTACAAGCAACGAAGCGTCATCAAAGAACATGTAGACAAGATGGTGCAAGATGGCATAGCATACCCTACAGATTCCCCTTGGGCTAGTCCAGTTCATCTAGTTCAGAAAAAAGATGGCTCGCTGAGATTCTGCGTTGACTATCGCAAGCTGAATGCTGTCTCTGAGAAGCAATCATGGCCTCTTCCTAGAATCGACGATACTTTAGACGCCCTAGGTAGCGCTAAGTACTTTTCTACGTTGGATCTAGCATCCGGATACTGGCAGGTCGAGGTGCATCCAGACGATAGGCCTAAGACTGCTTTTGTTACACATGATGGTTGTCACGCATTTCGGGCAATGCCGTTTGGTTTATCAGGGGCTCCATCGACATTCCAGAAGCTAATGCACATGATGCTAGGTGGCGTTCAATTTCAGTATGCGCTTGCTTATCTTGACGATATCATAATCTACAGCAAGACCTTTGATGATCACTTGCGGCATCTTAGGGAAATCTTCAAGCGTTTGACGGAAGCCAACCTCAAGCTTAAGGGCAAAAAGTGCCACTTTGTCTGCAAGGAGGTAGAATATCTTGGTCACATAGTGTCTGCATCTGGTATTCAGCCGAATCCAGCAAAGATCCAAGCTGTAGTTGACTTTCCTAGCCCTACGAATGTCCAAGAAATCCGCAGTTTTCTAGGGTTAGTTTTATCGCACCTCGTAAGAAATTTTTTATATCGCTGACTTCGGTTACTTTTGTACTCCCTAATTATTTAGAATTCATACCTTCTGAGTTAACTGGAACGCTAAAATTGGCGCTGGTTCAACCGGTTGAGGGTTCAAGGGACTAGGGCTGTTTAAGTTACAGAATTTTAAATCAGTTAAGTTATTTGCGCAAAAATTAAATCAGTTAAGGGGGTAGTGTCGCGAAAGCAGTCGATATTGCGCGACTGTAAAACTTGTTCAGTAAAATGTTAGAAATTGTTCTTTCTATATTTTAAAAATCTACCAAAAGGCAAATTATTTTGCCAAGTTTCAGCAAAATTGGTGCAGTATATAGTTTGCAATAATGTCTCAAAGTCGGAAAAATTACGAAAAAAAACCTATTCACATTCCATTTGTAGTTTATGCATACAAAATTTAGTGCAGATTACTGTAGCAGCTGTGGAGTAATACTAGTTTGAACTGTGAAGGTGTACTTAAACTGTAAAATAGTAACAGCAATAATGATAAATTGTGGAAAATCTAGACGCTTATTTTCAAATCAGAAGAAAAACGAACCTTCAATTTGTTTTTCTTATTTGTCGCAAAAAATTGTGCGTCCACACATGATGTGTACTTCACAAGCTGGCCAATCTGATATCTGGCTTGATTTTTCGAACTTTTATGTCCCTATTGTGTGATGTCTGGCTTACTAATAACGATTGGTCCAAGATATTTGTCAATATTGATAGTGTGATGTCTGGCAGTAATTATTTGATACCATACAGCGTTGGACTAGCTTCTCATTGCATGTACTACTTCAAAACAAAAAGTTCTATTTTCACAGCCTATGAGCAAAACTGCTTTCGCGACACTACCCCCTTAAATCAGTTAAGGGGGTAATTGCGTTTTTAGGTGGTTTTTTGAAAAGCCATAGCTCAGCGTTTACAAATTCAAATCACAAGCGGTCTTTTGCATTAGGTAGAACAATATCTTTTCTAAATGTATGCCATGTATTGAAAATTAACCTATGATTTTGTTTCCAGTATAAGCGACTAAAGAAAGGTCCTTTCAAAAATATTACAACTTTTTCCAAAAAGTTTGCGCCACAGCTCTGAATCATACGATTACCTGTTGGGGCTGAAAGTTGGTAAGGTTTTTGACATGTTTAAAATCCCCAGGCATGTCCCCCACTTTTTTAATAACTAGTCAATTTACTGAGAAAATAGCTGAAAAGCAAACGCACCGAAAATTTAAGATATTTTCTTGTAATTAAAACCTTCTAAAAATGTCCACGGGTGAAATTTCGAAAAAGTGAGAGACATGCCTGGGGATTTTGACCTTTACAGTACTGCCCCAAAAATTCATGCTCAGGCGTCACTTATAACTTGAGTACTGGTGGCGCAAAGTTTACATAGAAATGACAAAAACCTCGAAAACGCAACAACCACCTTAAGTTATCAGTTAATTTTGGGCCCAGAATTTTACGGTCCCGGGCAGGCCAATATTCTTGTAAACGCAGGCCGGGTCACTGCCAGGCTGGCCCGGCCTAGGTCCCCCCGCGGTTCAAGGCCCCAGGCCGGGAGAACTCTAGGACAGTTACGTACAAAAAGAACGACTAATGTAGATTAGCGCTTACAAAAACTATGCTGAAAAACGATAAAAACTGTGCTGAAAAAGCGGTACACATCGAAAATCACGACTCCAGTGCTATAAAATATGGCCCTTTAAATGGTCAAACGACCTCGTGAGGCCGCATTCATAATTACTTGACTGTATGTGACGGAGCGACTTAAACTCTAGCAAACTCTTTAAATAGTTAAAAGTAATATGTAAAAAGTCTGTATAAAGCCCGGTTCATACTTGTCCTTAAAAACATAGTGACAAGGACAAGGACAAATTTAGGATAGCTGGTGTGAAAAATTGACGCAATCGTTTCTGCTATTTTTTGGCATGTAGTAATTTTAAGTAAATTCTTGTTGTCATGCCAAAAATAAACAGAAACGATGAAGTAAATTTTACACAGCAGCTTCCCAAATTTGTCCTTGTCCCTGTCCCTATATTCTTAAGGACAAGTATGAACCGGGCTTTAAGCGGACTCATGATTCATAGTTCCAATACTTGCGTTATTATTAGTGTGAATGTGTGAAAAAGGGCTAAATTTCTCTTCGGGATAAATCCTCCGGGGGAAGTTTCACCCCGGGGTGTTTCTTCCGGGGGGAAGATTTACCCCGGGGTGTTTCTTCCGGGGGGAAGATTCACTCGGGGGGAAGATTTAGCCCGTGACACCTCAGGATAGCCTTATCCCCGAACCATTTTCAAAGGTATGAGTATCGACCGATCAGGGTCGCAACAATGTTAGAAGGGGGGCGACTGCTGTAAATGAAAAATTGGGCCTACGAGGCTTCGAGGCTGTGGTGTAGTGGTTAGCATTCCTGTCGTTGACGCGGGCGGCCTGGGTTCGCTTCCCGGCGCTTACACTTCTTTTTTTTAAAAACTGGGGCATCCTCTTTCTTTCAGTTTCAACAATTTGGCGACCGCGAAAGAATGGAGATTGGAGAGGATAGGGCCGGGTCCTCAAGACAGCCTTATCCCCGAATCGTCTGCGGAAGTATGAATCGACCGATGTGGGTCGCAACGATGTTCGAAAAGGGGAGACTATTGTAAATGTGAAATTGGGCCTACGCGACTTGGATGCTGTGGTGCAGTGGTTAGCAGTCTTGTCGTCGACGCAACGGCCCGGGTTCGATTCCCGGCGCCTCCATTTCTTTATTTTTTCTTTCAACACTATAGACGAACGCTAATTCTGAAGTTGGTTGGTACCAGATGGTACGTTATCTTGACATTAGATCTTAGGCATAGAAGTTATTATATTAAACAGTTTTGAGTTAATAAACTAATCAAGTACATACCTATCTTAGCATGTACTTTACAGGCATTAAATAGGTCATGTTGGAGTATCAATAACATGCTCGTATTAATCGTTAGTTAGTAATTTTCAGACTGAAAATGGCACAGGAAATGATTATGTTTCCGGTGTTTATCTCGCTATATAAGGACCTGGTACTTCTAGGTAAGACACCAATTTTTGCTGTCTACGACGCTAGAAGGTGAGTTATTTGATGCAAAGTTATCTAGGGTAGATTCATACTATTAGTCGCTTGTCCGTACAGCCGTTGAAATTACTAAATAATCATGACACTATTTGATCCTAGTCAGTTTTAGTTGCATGATTAGGTACCTATTTCTTAATTTGGCCGGCTGAACGTCATCCCGTATTTTCTTGAATAAAGCCTTGTCTTGAATCGAATCAGTGTCTCGACTAAAACACCCTTTACATAATAAAGCCCCTACCTTACAGTCTTTAACTGAAGCCCCCGGGTTCAGCTCAAAGCGTTCTTGAATATGGAATGGCGCTCTAAGCATGATTTTTGATATTTTTACGCGGCGGCCTCAGCCGCCGCGTATATACTATATTACAGCAGTATCGTTTACCACGTATCCGCTGCTTACTGTGTAAACTGCACAGTAAAAGTTGATAGGTCCTGAGAATACACTAAAAGTGTGTGCGTGTGTGTTCGGGGTGCATTTTAATCTGCTATGTCTGCGTGGAACGTTTAGGCATTAATCTGCATGTCTGTCAAGTGCAGAAGAATTTTACATGCAGTGGCATTACGACGAAACGTGTTACGACAATGTTTCCCAGATTGTTAATAAGCGTGTCGGAACTTGAACAACTGACATCTAGAAACCATTTTGCGAATATGCCTTGGCATGAAGATGCAATGGTGTTGCGTTATGACAGCACTGTCGGCGTCTACGTTGGTAGACACTGGCTTGGCACGCAACAAGCGGTTGTGATAATGCGGGGTTGAAAATGTATTCTAGACTTGAATTTATGAACGGTTTCTACATTAAGTCATTAGTCCTTAACTTTGTTAAATAAAAATGCAGCACAAAAGTAGCATCTTGTCTTGTCATTGTATGTGAGTGTTGGCTTCAAAATTTTTGCTGCCGCGTTTTATATTCGAAGAATATCCTCGGTATTTTCAGTATGTCATAGCAAAATCAAGGTATCTAAAATTAGTTTAACTTTACTCGCAAAACGTGCTTGTTCATTGTAAGACACTATTTCTGTCATTCGTGCATAGAAATAGGCCTCAAACTGTCATCAATAATTTAAAAACATTTTGTTTTTCATTTGCAGAGTACTGCTTGTTGCAACATGCGTGGCTTCATTGTTTTGTCTATTATCTCAGTGCTGCTGTTTTCTGCAGTGACAGTTGACGCCGAAGCTAGTCCTAGTATGTTTAATTAGCTTTGTTTAAAACGTTTAAAATAACCGTAATAATGTTTAACCGTTTAAAATAGTTTTTCAAATATGAGGATTGCACTATTGCAGTTTGCATATAAATTTCTGTTTTGTCTAGGGATTCATGTAAAGTCTGACCAAAGATGCTGGACCTTGAGACAAAAAGATACGCCATTTTATTACGAAAAGAACAACTTTCAGTCGGCTAGTTAGTAGCTGCTAAATTTACTCCACTTGTTTCGCTCAGCGCTAAACATTTTTTGGGCAGACTGTAGTATTTATTAGTCACGGCGGCCACAATGCACAGGTCCGTATACTCCAGGTGGAATGCATAAAGGAAAGGCAGTCAAAGGCAGTCTTATGGCTATGTAAACGCAGTCCGGCCATTGAAAAGAAGTCGCCTTAGACCATCGTGACTAAATATCAGATGATTTTTGAACGCGCTAAGGATGTAAGACAAACTCAAGACTGGGTCCAGACTCTAGCTAGACCCAGTCTCCAAAGACTAACGTTGAACTGAAAGTTATTCTGAAATTTAGTCTTAACTGAGTCTTCATCACCAAATATTGTTTCTATTATTTCTACTGTTTTTACTAAAATACACTAAAATATTGTTTCTGCAGTTACAAAAACTTATTTATTACTTTATTATTATTATTATTACAAGTCTGGTGCGTCTAGTTTAGATTATTTTGACCAGAGCCGATTTATTTAGATGAAGTCCATTTAACATTTAAAAAAAATTCAAAGATTTCATTCTGGTTGCAGCTGTCTTCAGAATTGATCACACATTATGTCATGCGTAAAATCAGCCTAATTCAGCACTAAACTGCATGTATCGAAAGTTTGCTTTCAACTTGCAAAGCGCGCAGATAAAATGTGTACGTATAAGAGAGTACAGAAAGATATCAAAATTAAACAGTGAATCGGCGTTAATGAAAAATCGATCAAAAATGGGCTCGATCCAGCGACCTGTTGGCTATTGAACCAATGCGCAAGTCCAGTGCGCTACGGAGACCAGAAGAAAACTTTATTTAACTGCCCTTAAATACCTTACGTAATTATATTTTAGCACTGTGGACCTGGGCCAAAAATTTTACGATTTTCCACGAACCAGTTTCATAATTGCGTGAATAAGGGTTACTGTGCCATAATAGTGTTAGGTTTGAATCGGAATTATTATATTTATCAATTTGCTTACAATAGTTTATATCCTATTAACAAGTCTAGTGCGTCCTGTGCGTCAGGAGCGTATAAGCCATGTCGTTTAATGTTATATCAGTAATTTTTAAAAAAACAATTTTAAAGAAATTCGTTCTAACATAGTCTGATTGTCGCTGATTAGTTACTGAAGGAAAGGTCTCAAGAGATTAACACTTGCATCCTGATGTGGCTCCTCATGTGAACACTCCTTTGAAAGTTTATGGTTGCTTTCGCATAAGTGACCTGTGCCACTGATAAACTAAGTTATTTAATAATAAAAATTATTACGATGATGATAAGACGTTAATCAAGAAGCGTCAAAAATAGCTCAAAACGCATTTGAACCCTTTCATGCCTAGAGGATCAAGGGAGATACCACATGATTAACTACCATATTTTGGGGCTATGCAACTTGACTAGTCTATTCTAGCGACAGGATTTTTGAACTGTTTTTATGGGAAATCGTAGGTCTTCCCATTTGGCCGGCAATTTTCAGTCCTGCCACACAGCGAAGTCTATGCTTTACGCAATGTGCAAATTTTATTTTTTTTCATCGCAAAAGTAGCATTTTCTTTAGGGCCACATTATGAAATTCGAATGCAACTCCAGCAGTCCGCTTTTTGTGCATCAGATACAGCGGATAATGTAGTCTATTTCTAGCATTCAACTATGGCAGGCGCGTAATTGCTGTGTTGATACTCTATGGTGAGGTACAATACTTACAAACTCTTAACTTTGAGCGCTTATATCTCAAAAATGGTGTGTCGTACTTGATCATCTGATTATGTTTTGTTCATTCATTTCTCTATCGAATGGTGGTATTGCGAACTCTCTACGACGTATGTAGCTCGAGCCATGTCCAGAAAACTAGGTGTCAGAATGAGGCTGTCTAGCCAGTATACTCTGGGCATTAAAGGGTTAATCGGGCAATGTTAAATTGCAAATCTGAAACCGATTTCAGTCTACTTGGATTTTTCTACTAGCTTCATATTGCTCATTTTTGAGCTCACGGACTGAATAAGTTAATGTTCAGTTTTTTAGCATTTTATTTTTAAAGAATGAAAATGTGCTTCTATGGCAAATTTTTGTTGCTATCTGACGGTGCAAAAATTAAACGTTATGATAACCAACTTCAAAAATGCTATTGTTAATCTTTCTTCCTGAAAATTATTATTGTATTAGCTAATAATAACAATATTTATTACACGCGTTTTCACTTGCGTCACTTGAAAACAGTTTTATAAGAACTGCCAAATTTTGCTAAACTTGCGAGTTGATAAATTATTGATTATTTCCTGCAAGTGCCTAATCTGCTTTTGCCCTCGGTTTACAGTAATTTTCAGTCGCAACTAATACAAGTTTTTAACAAATTACCACACAAGCAAGCAAATTGGTTAATAAAAATTGTATATACACTTAAATATCTCTAATTATAGTAGTGCTTTACACGTTTACTTTATTAAGAATATATATACTGTTATTGTCAGTTGTGTACAACTACGAAGTGATGTTTCAAAAATAGCATCAGCTTGTCAGTATCCGGCTGTCCCGTTAACGTCAATTTACTGCCGAAAAAATACTCAGTCATGTTAATCATCAACGCAATTTTATTCCATCGTGAAAGCAATTTAAGTGGTGAGCAGCCATTGTAATAGTTGTTATTTAGGACATAATGGCTGGAGTGACAGCAATTGTTTCCTCTGAAACGTAAAGATTTTTGCGGAAACGAAACATAATTGAAAACCGACACCAAAAACAAAACTAAAATTTAGTAGTACTCATACATCCCCGCTCCCCCCCAGACAGGTCCGCTACCCCCCCAGAATATATTGAAGGTAGCTCAGGAAGCAAAAATTGGTGGCTCAGGTAGCAAAAACGGCCGGAAAAGTTGCTCTCCGCACCCCGCCCCCCGGGTGACGGCTCCCCCCCAGACTTCCTCAGCTGCACATGTGTGGTAGTACTCTATTAGTAAATCATCTAATATTTTAGTTTTGTCTTTTCTTTATTTGGCTCATTTCATTTCAATGTCATTTTTATTGCATCATTTGCCAGCATGACACCGCAAGGTCGGTCACCGATATTCAGAATCATTCTTAGTCAGAAACAAAGTGCGACAGCACATTGTTTTTCACAGTTGCAAGTGGTTCGCTTGATATCAAGCAATTTAGATTTCAAGACATGGTAGGTCACCTACGAGTAACTCACATTATATTTTATAAGATAACTTCACTAGGCAGCTAAGATAAGTTCAATAAGACAAGATTTAGCATTATCACCATAGCTTAAAGAAATGGCTCGATGTAAAAATGTTTTGTGTTCCGTATTTCGTTTTTACTATAAAACTGTCAGCTGACCAAAGACCAAAACTTACCGAAGTCACCAGTCAGAACGATGTGCTTAGTCCTGTTGCAAAAGTGTAGACGTAGATTTTGCTGAAGACATTGGCTCGATCGCTACGAACGAAATTCATTATACACTGTTAGAATCAACGATATATGTATCTACATTGACAAATAGTACAAATATATGTTACCATACTAGTTACTATGGGAGTTCTAGCCCCAAAAAGTATGTTCAAAAAATTTATTTTTTTTCAAACCGGTTTACCGGCTAAACGGTTTATTTTACCGACTAACCGTGAATAAAAAACTGTTAGGTGATATCTTCCGCTATCTATTAAAGTAAAAACGGAGTCTCTCCTGTGAACCGTTCCCGAGTTATTATCATTTCTCTTTTTTGCCGAAAAATTTATATAGTATAGTAAGGTAATTACTTTATTCGTTGGGGCACATGCCAATGCGTTCACGTTGTGTACGTAACCTAAGCATTTTATACTATATTGTAGTGATAATTTTGCAATAATTTTTTAATTTAAAATGATTTTCTAAAATATTGAATAACAAGACGAAAGCTTTCATATCCTACATAATATGCATGTAGTTATAGACACAGATAGCTTATTTTTGCAGTTATCTTTGATATTTTAGGGCCTTGTCCAAAATTGGATTTAACGGATTAGACTTGAATTAATTTTGCTAACTACACAGTACACAATGAAAATAGCCGGGTGAAATTTTGCCGTACACGTTTTACATAAATTATTTAGGAGTGTGCTAAGTTTCAGTAAATTACGTTTACCTGACGTTTCGTTATTAACGAAATAAAGTTTAATCCGATAAATCCAATTTTGAATAAGACTCTTAGTTCACAAAAAAGCATGTTAAATTTGGTTAAGACAGCTTGAGAGCATTAATCAATATCAATCAATCAATCTTGTAATTTCTTGACAACATTAATCAAGTTTAAATATTTCAAAGAAGCTCTTCTGCTGAGTGAAAAGGGGTTACATTGTGAGGACTGAGTGTCAATATTCCAGAGGAAATATTAAACGCGGCCATTATTTGTGGATAAGTGCTTTTCAATCCTAATTTTCGCACACATTTACTGCTAAGTTTCTCCAAATCCTCACTGGTAAGCGGGATTTTGAATTAAGAACTACGTGCTGTAAATTTGTTACTTATGTTTTCTTACAATACAAATTCGGTTCGGAAACAACGAGAAAACGGGGCATAGGACGGTTTTTCAACTAAATATCCATTTTCAACGAAAAAAGAATATTGGTCAATTTTTAACATTCTGAAAAACAGTTTAAAAATCATTACCTAAAGAAATTTCAGAAATACTTGCAAGTTTCCTGGAAAAAAAGATTAAACTTTTTTCACAATGCTTAACAAAAAATAACTTTTTTCACAATGCTTAGCAAAAAATAAAAAAATGTGCTCGTCCGGAATCGAACTCGGGACCTCCCGCACCAGAAGCGATAATCATACCTCTAGACTAACGAGCCACAACATCTTTTGGGAAAAATTTAGATAATATGCACCAGTGGTACACAAGATTTAAGTAACCGTTCATGGATTATGGGTTCATGCATTAGGTAGTACCGTAGTGTAGACAAATAATTCTGTTTAATCGAACTTCGAAATTTAGAAGCAGCAAAAACAGCTTCAGAAGAAATTATTGATTAAGTGATAAAGAGCTTATTTTCAGTTTTGGCATCAGTAACAAAGTATGGTAGCAAAAATTGGTAATCGTAACAAAGATCGTAAAAAATGCTAAATATAGGGGAGCGCGTAAAAAAAAGTAGTTCTGCTGGTACAGTTGCTCTGCTGATTAGCTCCATGAAGTTTTATTGTTTTTTGCATGCCGTGTTATCAGCGACCGGTTGGCTCAGTTGGTTGAGCTTTGGATTAAGAATGGTGATGTTAGTGGTCTGTAGTCGATGCAAAAATGCCAAGTACCATTTTTTTCTTTATTAGAACAGTAGGACTGTTCCAGAGTGAAAAGGCAGGTTTAATGACGCCCATTTCTAGCTTGTTGTTGACTTCTTTGCGTTCAATTTCGTTCTTCCTTGCGTTGAAAATAGGGTTTTCATCTCGCGTTTTGATAAACTGGTTTATCACTCCCAGTATTAACATAACTGGTGTCAAAATTGATTAAATCGGTGTTTCCAAGCTTTTTGTCGTTTATCGCAAACACAAACGGATGTTTCAATAACAGCTGTTTCAACTGCTGTTATTCTGATTCCGACAAAACGCTGCTTGTCACTTTCAGCATTTCTTTGAGTAATTTTTGCCGGGTAGCCGCATTTTCTTCCACAAATCGGGCACCAGCATAATCTTGCAGGCAGGAATAGTCTGGGCTGATATTACTTTGATTTCAAATTTTGAATCCAGTGAATCAGAACAATCTGAATTTCTTACTGGCGTCAGACAGCCAACCACACAGCCAGCCTTTACATTTATTCATCTGCCGGTTTGGTTTGCAACATAACACGAAAATGTGTTATCGCTGTCAACTGATACAATTCCAGGAATGATTGTAGAACAGCTATCGTTTTCGTTTTGACTGACAGGGTCCACCATATAAACACCTTGAAGGCTAGATTTTTCTGCCTTGACCTGTAAATTTTGCACGAAACAAGGCGAAATACGGCGTGTCTGCACAAGTTTTACAAGGTTGGTCCCTTTGGCTACTTTTAAATCAAGTGCGGATTACTTGTGTTTCCAGCAAGTTCGGTTTCTTGTTTATAGCTCACGGAGTTGTTCTTCCAAGACTCTTCGGAGTTTTCCGCTGCCAGGTTGAAAAAAGAACTATTACTGCACAACGTAGCTTGGAGTTTGCCCCAAACATTAACTACTTTGCCGGAGCTGTCTTTTCTTTGTTTGTCATTCCAATACTCCAAGAAATTTCTTTCCCAACAAGAGTCGATCCGTTTTCTCTTGTGTGGCGACCAAAAACCCTGCACGGTGTACTCGCTTTCAAGCGTACTTTGACTAGAGCCTCTACGACACTGTTCCCGAAAGCATTAATACTACAGTTTGATCTTTTTAGTTTTTTGAAGAGCCTTGAATCTCTGGCTAATAATTCTTTGAACAACGGAAGGCTAATCACACTTTCTTGAGCACCACTGTCAAATACCATGACACACTAATAGTCTTCCAGCCAAATGCGCAAACTTATGTGACTTTTGTTGACAAGCGGAATACTGGACGCTAGACACTGATTATTGTTTATCTCCATCTGTTTTATGTCTAGCGCAAAAGTTCTCAGTAGTGCTTTGAACTGTTGTACCACCAAGTCCTCTTCGTCGCTTTGTTTGTCACCTTCGTTTTCGTCAGAGCTTTCATCTCGGATCAGTTTTACTTTATTTTCTTGTTGAAAATTTCCTGGCTTTTTAATAGCTTTTGGTTTCTCAGATGGGATCGACTTGGGTTTGCACTGCCTTGAAAAATCACTTTCGTCACCAGAGTTGTAACATCTAAGTTTGTAGTTGCCTTGAAATTTTTTGGTTTCGGCTGGCAGTTCCGTCTGGGTGACGGTTTTGTACGTTCCCGGTTTGAATGTCTTTGGTATGTGTCTGAGGCGTAATTTGGAACAAACTTAGACAAATCATTCAGTGGGATTTCAGTAAACTCTGACTTGCCAAACATTGACCATCCACGTCTCAACTCTGTGTATATCTCCCGATATTGTTCTGCCAGAACAAATAAGAATCTGGCTCTTACGTGCTCTTCTTTTATTTCTTGCTTGGCCACAGGATATCCTTTGTCAGCCAAGGTGCGCAGGAAGTCGAGAAACGTGCCAGGTCTTGACCATCTTTTGGCTTGGCACGTCGCAGACTTTCTCGAAAACCCTCTGTCAAAAATTCCGGGACAAATTTGTCTCGAAGTTTTTGCAACAGTACTTTATAATTCCAGTTGTTTCTATCTGGCTGTGACAAAAAACCAACTTTATCGTCTTTTATCAGGTGAGAAAAAATAACGCACTTTATAGTTTGTTCAGGCCAACTATAGTGATTTGCGGTCAATTCAAGTTAAAACAACCACTGATCCAAGTCGCTTCCACCTCCATAATTAGGTAGTGCTGCGACGGATCGTTCAAATCTGTTTGCTATACTTGGACCATCAGTAGGTTCAAAAGTTTGCTCATACATGGGCGATCCACCTTGACCCATATCAGATGTGCTATTTGGCTCGTACTGATAAATATTGACTTTTTGAGCATACTCATGGTTGTTTGTTGTAACGGTAGAAACGTGACCAAACTTGTGACTATCTCCAGCATTCGTAGCTGTCAGTCCGAAATTCCCACCAGTCGTAACTGGTAATCCACTCCTTGTTGCACTAGATGGCAACTGGGCAAAATTTAAGCAATGTCCAATGGGCATAATTGGACCAACCTGGGTACCAGACCTGTGCACATAAGCGCAATCAGCCCCTGCAGAAGTGGTGTGACCAACTGGGACATTTGTCATATGGGGCACCAACCAACGGGAAGCTTCCGGTTTTGGGCCACCCACCATCCCACTGGCCATACCGGGCACCAACCCTCCGGATACACTTGGACCCCCCGCCGTCCCAAGGGATGTATAGGGCACGGACACTAGATTGACGTTTGGGCCACCCGCCATATCACTAGCCGTATGGGATACCAACCACTAGGAAGCATTTGGGCCACCCGCCGTCCCACTGGAGGTATGGGGCACCCAGCCTCGCGAACCACCACCTGCCATCCCACTGAAGGTATGGGACACCCAGCCTTGGAGACCTCCGGGGTCACCAGCCAACCCCGCCCGAAAATGTTGCCCATCACTATTAGCGTCTGTAAACATAGACACGGGGCTGACCTGACAAATGCCAGAAGCAGGTACATTGCGACCCAGACTGGATTCAACAGCGACCGCACTACCAAGTCTAGATTTATCAGTGACCGCACTACTGAGTCTAGATTCATCAGCGTCCGCACCGCCAAGTCTGAATTCAAGAAAGTTAATTCTTTCCAATGCAGCTTGAGGCAGTTGTTTTTTGTTTTGAGCACTTTTGAGTCATTGTATTCACTTGACCTTGTTGCGCCCGACTTTCTTCTTGCTTTTCATCCTTTGAATCTGAGCCTTTGTTATGCCTTCGTCTTGTAGGCATTACTTTTGCAGTGAATCCAGGGCATCAAAGTAAAAAGAAAAATGGGACCTCCATGTACACAAGCCAAATCTGGCCAGACTCCGTATTGAACTGTAATCAAGCTTGTATCGTATACAATCACACCCACACCAAGGGTGGATTTCACCACGGTGGTTTTCTTCAGCAGAATAAAAACCTGCTATGCTGCAGGTTTGAAATTTCAACTGAGCAAAAATCATGGTTTTAGAAAATTTACTAAATTCGTAACAAATCAGGCGATATTTCGTAATGAAATTATGTGCAAATCATATACACACGTACGTAAAACCATGGTTTTTAAAAACCACCGTGGTGAAATCCACCCCAAGTGTTATTCTAAAGTCTGACCAAAAATTGTTGGACCCTGAGACAAAAAGAAACACGCGATTTCATTACGAAAAGAACGACTTGCAAGCATCAAGAGTACAGCGAGTAGTCACAAAAATCACGCCACCTGTTTAGTCTCAGGGTTCAGCAATTTTTGGTCAGACTTTAGTGTTCAACACTACAGTTTTCCTATTTACTCAAGCTTTAGCGCTGACTGCTTAGTGAGAACACCTTTCGCATACAACTTCAGCTAGTTTCGTAATTTTGTCTGCTGGTGCCTGTTGGTAATGCTAAGCCTTACAAGCTACAACCGGGTTCCCCCCCCCCCCCCCTACCATATGTTGTGTTTACAAGTCCCGTAATGCAATCCTTTGGGTTTTTTAAGAGAGAATTCCCGTAAGGAAGCACCCGATTTTACACATGTTGCAATTGTTCCAATTGTAAGACTTGTAGAACTGAGCAACAGGCCGTTAAACCGGTAAGTATGACTCGACCCTAAATCGCTCTGTGTGTATGTTGCAGCGGACTGTTTCATGTGCAATAGAAGAAATAATGAATGCGTTCCTTGCCTTCTCGTTCTTTTCCGTCATCCGTTTATGGTGTTCGGGACAAAGTTAAAATATGATTCCGAGACATGTACAAGAATATGCGTGCCTGCAGCAACACCAGCAACAAAGTAGTGTAAAACAAGGTAAAGTATATTGGTAGAAAGTTGAACACCTTTACTAAAGTCTTACCAAAAACAGCTGGACCCCTAGACAAAAACACGCGATTTCATTAGGAAAAGAACGAATTGCAAGCTCACACAGAGTAGTCACGCCACGACGCCTAAAATCACACCACCTGTTTCGTCGCAGGATTTAGCAATTTCTGGTGAGACCTTTTCTCTGCAAATAAATATGGTACAAAAGAAAGTACCTATTATACACTAAGTACCGTACATACTTACGTATCTTTAGAATTTTTGACAATGCCAAAAAGCATTGCATTTTTGCTTTTAGCAAAGTTTGCTTGCAAATTTTGCTGAAAGTTGTGGTAACGATTTTGACGATATGAAGTTGAAGCACGTTTTCGCAGCTATTTTTAAACGCACAGCAAAGCCGTAATATATTTTGTATTTGGGTACATTTTGATCCAGTTTCGTAAAAGTATGATACTACTTTACTACTTTGATACTACTACTTTGACACTACTTTACTACTTCTATTAAAAAAGAACTTTCTCTAAAATTTATTTTAAGAAATTGTTACTACCAGTTACCACCTTAATCAATTCTATACGTCACTGCGACGACTACAAATGACACAGAAAGACAGGGTAGGCGGATCACGGCAGGTGTACGATACTTTTCACTACAGACTAAAACATTTCTCATTATGCAGCTCACATGATGTTAAATGCAATTCCATTAAGCAACTGAATTCTGTAATAAATTCAAGCTGACTAAACCAATCTCCTTGTTCTTATATCTTTGTACGTTATTAAGATTGGTATGTCACGAATAAAACTGTCCCACTTAAAATTTACGTACCGGACACTTTTACCCAGATAAAAGTGTCCGGGGGGACAAAATTTAGTAGGACACTTTTTTCCGTGACATATAAAGCAGTTATGTTTTGGTACCAACTGTACAGTATATATATATATATATATATAATATATATATATATATATATATATATATATATATATATATATATATATATATATATATATGTGTATATATGTATATATATGTATATATATGTATATATATATATATATATATATATATATATATATATATATATATATATATATATATATATATATATATATATATATATTTTTTTTACTGAAGCAACTCTAGATTACGAATAAACTAATGTTCTACGTTAAACCTTAAAACTTAAACCTTAAACCTGCAGCGGGAAGCGGTCATCATGGCAGATACTTTCATTTTAATTTTCTTTCAGTATGAAGATAAATCCTTGGACAGAATACCTGAAAAAACTCCTCCATTCAACACTATGTGAAGCAAAAACTGTGCCATTATTTTAAGTCAAGCTTTTGTTCATTGTTGAAGGATATAAAACATTTCTTTCTGACATTTAAAAGTTGACCAATATTGTCTTCAACGTAACCATGTTTGGCGGTCTCAGTTTTCTACCGCCCATTGCGTTTGAACAACCAATCTTGGAGTCCACTGTTTGCAGCAGCAGTGGCGTCGCCTGCCCATTTGCTAGAGAGTAAAGCCCGGTTCATAGCTGTTTGTAAGGGCTGTCCGTGTTCGAGTCCGTGTCCGTGTCTGTAAGAGTAGTTTGATTCAGAGTTGTCATGATGTCCGTAAAAGTCCTTGTCCGTGAGTGTCCGTAATGGATGTCTGCATATCCGGAAGTCAAGTTGTATTCAGTACAACTTTTGTCCATGTTTGTGAGGAATTAGCCCATCAGAATGTAGCTTTCATAGTCACGTGCGTACATGCGTAGTACGTAATACGCACACACTTCGTACACATAAAATTCCGCCGCTATTGTAAAATGTTATGGAATTTGTCCTAATTTGAGCTCAGTAGCTCGCTTTTAGTCTGTATAGAACGTTTTTATTGATTTTTTGAAACGCTCGTTCTCGTACGTATACTAATGAGCAGGACGTTAGAGTGTCACGTTATTTTTTACTGCATTGGATGTTTGGTCGAACCACCAAAACCAAAATCACCAAACCAAGTTTGGTGCTCCACCAAACCTGCAGCAGTAGTTTAGTGGAGGTTTGGTGGGGTTTGGTGGAAGATTAGTGCTTATTCACATTACCAAACTTTCACCAAACCTGAGTTTGGTGGAGGTTTGGTTTGGTAGAAGTTTGGTGCCGGTTTGGTAGTGTAAACTGGACTTTAGAGTTATTTTGTGTGCATACGCATTTTGTCCGTAATTGTCCGTAGAAGTAGGAATTATTGCTGCTTACGGACCTAACTAATCATCTAAATAAACAATACACTCAATTCCTTGTCCACGCCAGTGTTTCACTCTGGGATGCATAATTTTTGCAGAAATGTTTGGACCAAGTCCCAAAACGGAAGAACGTTATAAACGTAATAAAGAAGGCGCCTGTTCTTGGGCCAACAAAAACCCGGAAATGTGTTGTCTTTTTTGTTAATTTACATTTGATTATATTCCTTTTTAATATACATAAAAGGAAAACATATAACCACCTTTTTCGAAATATTGACGACGTGTAAGCAGGTTTTCAACTTTAATTTTTGAATGTGTACATTGACAAAACGTAAATTGCAAATAAATCGTTCAGGACAGGACTGAATATAAACTGAAAACCGCTTCATGACTCATAGTTGCCATTTTTGCTCAGAAATATACCCTGCGGTTAAAATCTCATTAAAACGTTCTTGAATCAATTCCACATGCTTCAAAAACTACGGTTGTTTTTAAAGGCAGCTGATCTTTTGGTGGATACGAAAGGAATTTGATATCCGGTTTTTATTGTATCTAACGAAAAATTCTTCACTCCTAAGCGTATATAGAGCGTAGAGATAGTATCTAGATTAAAAGGAAACTCTCTATTTACAAAATCAAAATGAAGAGGAGTGTCAAGTGTGGGCTCAATCTTGCTTCTTTTCAATTCAACTGGTTCCCGGAAGTGAGACAAAGCGATTTTGGTACTAGGTAGACTTTCGGCCGGGCTGCCAACAGGGGTAGCACACGTTGAAATATCGTGGATTTTGAAGCATGCGCTTGTCCTGAAAAACAGAGAACAAGAACCGCATATAACCACAAGGCTTATATTTTGCTACAAAACGTCATTTTCGAAACTAAACTAATAATATACAGTAAGGATGACAACATTCAACAAAATACATAGTAACAATTCGAGCTTTAAAAAATGTATTAATGTCCATAATGCAAAGAGCGTCCAACTATACCGATTATATTAAGCAACAAGCCCAGTCTGCGGCAAAAGCTTCAGTAAGTATTAAGAATTACTTTCAAGTAAGCTGACCAGTGGGTCAGCTAAAACCTGTTGTGCAGCAATTAATAATTACTGTAAAATGTGTATGCAAAATATTACACGAAAGTTTCTTTCCGGAAAATGTGTATGCAAAAGATTGAATACATTTTTGTCTTGCAATAAACTGTAAAAATTTAAAATTGTTTTTATCTTACAACGAATTACGTAAGCACGAGTTCTTCTGCCGAGTAAAGTTTCATATAAGCGTTACCGAGGTAAACCCTTAATAACTGGTGACGCGAACTATTCACCATCACTGTTTCAAGAGACATATCTTCAGCAACGTTAAGTATATGCGTACGCATTCAATACGCATTACGCATCCAGGACGACATCAAACGTATGAGATTTTAGGTTTGAATTCAATTTTATTTTTTTCATTTGAATTGAATTCAATTTAAATGTTGAGACTGACACTTAATTAGTTCCGTTTCACCAAGAGTACATAATAGAATCCTATTATGTACTCTTGGTTTTACATTTTACATACTTGATACCCTTTGCATTAACTGTTTCTATGAGTCCGGTTAGCCTAGTTGGTAGGGTGTCCGATCCGTAAGCGCATGGTTGATAGTTCGAATCTACTCCGGGAGATCATTTTTGAAAATTTGACCGGACATTTTGGTTTTTAACAGAATACAGTCACTGAGAAAGAAGTAGGTATGTCTGTAGTAACTTCAGTCAAGCTATTAACGACGAATACACTATAAATCTAGGTGACACACGCACATACACACTTGAGCTGATGTTTAACACGAACACAGACGAAACTTTTGCACAATCTAGTGTTATCTCGCCAGACTCAACATAAAGACCTGTTGTGCTGTGGCACATCAGGAAAAAACAAATATACCGACTACTGTCTAAACAATAAAATTAAATAATGTCGATTGTAAAAGAAAATCGTCTAGTGTCTAGTAGTTAAATTCAAACAAGCCGGTAAACTACTAAAAGGTTTTTCTTTTTGAAATTGTAAGATGTAAGCTTTTAACTTGATGAAACTAGTATATACAACCCCCCGACCCCAGCCCAGGCCAAATGGAACTCAGGAGGGCGTAACGAGCTGTGATAAAGTGTTCTGCCTATCACGCTTGCATATAGTTATTACACGGCAGCTTTGTGTGTGTGTGTGTGTGTGTGTGTGTGTGTGTGTGTGTGTGTGTGTGTGTGTGTGTGTGTGTGTGTGTGTCAAGTGCAGGCATAGCAGGCATTAAACAGACATTAGGCATTAAACGTCACAGACACAGCAGGCATTAAAACATAACCTGTCGTAACAATGTTTCCTACGGCTAATAACACTATGTCAGCGGCTAAACTTTGTGCTTTCACAACTGATATTGTGAGACTTGCGGCCCAACTTTGGGTTTTGCTCATTGCGAACGGTTTGTGCACATGAACTTTTTGCAGCTTTATAAACTGTCATAAAGGGGTGGATTTTACCGCGGTGAGTGGTTTTTAAAAATGCAAACGTACGTAAAAAACCATGGGTGCATTTCACAAAGCTGGTTTTACTGAACCATTTGTTTTACGTACGTTTTGCATGATTTGCACATAATTTAGTTCGAAATATCGTCTGATTAGTTACGATTTTCGTAGATTTTTCTTAAACCATCGTTTGGTTTAGCTCAGCTGAAATATCAGCAAAACGGGAGCCCTGCTGCGCTGCAGGTTCTGAAATTTTCAACTGAGATAAACCAATGCGTTTTAAGGAGAAAATCTACGAAAATGCGTAACAAATACAAACGATATTTCGTAATGAAAATTATGTGCAAATATGCAAAACGTACGTAAAACAAATGTGGTACAGTGGACCCAGCTTTGTGAAATGAGCCTATGGTTTTTTACTTACGTTTGCGTTTTAAAGCCACTCACCGCGGTAATACCCGCCCCTTTTTATGACAGTTTATAAAGCTGCAAAAAGTATGTGCTCAAACTCACAATGAGCAAAAGCCGTAAGTTTGGTGATTTTGACGAGATATCAGTTGCTAAAGCACAAAGTTTAGCCGCTGATATTTAGCTTAGATTAGGATTAGCCGTCAGAAACATTGTCAACAGGTTATGTTTTAATGCCTGCTGTATATGTGACGTTTAATGCCTAATGTCTGTTTAATGCCTGCTATGCCTGCACTTAGCACACACAAACACACACACACACACACACACACACACACACACACACACACACACACACACACACACACACACACACACATACACACACACACAAAGCTGCCGTGTAATAACTATATGCAAGCGTGATAGGCAGTACACTTTATCACAGCTCGTTACGCCCTCCTGTGTTCCATGTATATACTAATTTCGTGGTAAAAGTTTACATCTTACAATTTCAAAAAGAAAAACCTTTTAGTAGTTTACCGGCTTGTTTGAATTTAACTACTAGACACTAGACGATTTTCTTTTACAATCGACATTATTTAATTTTATTGTTTAGACAGTAGTCGGTAGGTATATTTGTTTTTTCCTGATGTGCCACAGCACAACAGGTCTTTATTTTGAGTCTGGCGAGATAACACTAGATTGTGCAAAAGTTTCGTCTGTGTTCGTGTTAAACATCAGCTCAAGTGTGTATGTGCGTGTGTCACCTAGATTTATAGTGTATTCGTCGTTAATAGCTTGACTGAAGTTACTACAGACATACCTACTTCTTTCTCAGTGTTATTCTGTTAAAAACCAAAATGTCGGGTCAAATTTTCAAAAATGATCTCCCGGAGTAGATTCGAACTATCAACCATGCGCTTACGGAT
>JASANF010000667.1:37500-68442 GCA_030248245.1 Trissonchulus sp. WLG1_4
CGTACGTGTGCATATGATTTGCACATAATTTCATTACGAAATATCGCCTGATTTGTTACGAATTTAGTAAATTTTCTAAAACCATGATTTTTGCTCAGTTGAAATTTCAAACCTGCAGCATAGCAGGTTTTTATTCTGCTGAAGAAAACCACCGTGGTGAAATCCACCCTTGGTGTATGTGTGATTGTATACGATACAAGCTTGATTACAGTTCAATACGGAGTCTGGCCAGATTTGGCTTGTGTACATGGAGGTCCCATTTTTCTTTTTACTTTGATGCCCTGGATTCACTGCAAAAGTAATGCCTACAAGACGAAGGCATAACAAAGGCTCAGATTCAGAGGATGAAAAGGAAGAAGAAAGTCGGGCGCAACAAGGTCAAGTGAATACAATGACTCAAAAGTGCTCAAAACAAAAAACAATTGCCTCAAGCTGCATTGGAAAGAATTAACTTTCTTGAATTCAGACTTGGCGGTGCGGACGCTGATGAATCTAGACTCAGTAGTGTAGTCACTGATAAATCTAGACTTGGTGGTGCGGTCGCTGTTGAATCCAGTCTGGGTCGCAATGTACCTGCTTCTGGCATTTGTCAGGTCAGCCCCGTGTCTATGTTTACAGACGCTAATAGTGATGGGCAACATTTTCGGGCGGGGTTGGCTGGTGACCCCGGAGGTTTCCAAGGCTGGGTGTCCCATACCTTCAGTGGGATGGCAGGTGGTGGTTCGCGAGGCTGGGTGCCCCATACCTCCAGTGGGACGGCGGGTGGCCCAAATGCTTCCTAGTGGTTGGTATTCCATACGGCTAGTGATATGGCGGGTGGCCCAAACGTCAATCTAGAGTCCGTGCCCTATACATCCCTTGGGACGGCGGGGGGTCCAAGTGTATCCGGAGGGTTGGTGCCCGGTATGGCCAGTGGGATGGTGGGTGGCCCAAAACCGGAAGCTTCCCGTTGGTTGGTGCCCCATATGACAAATGTCCCAGTTGGTCACACCACTTCTGCAGGGGCTGATTGCGCTTATGTGCACAGGTCTGGTACCCAGGTTGGTCCAATTATGCCCATTGGACATTGCTAAAATTCTGCCCAGTTGCCATCTAGTGCAACAAGGAGTGGATTACCAGTTACGACTGGTGGGAATTTCGGACTGACAGCTACGAATGCTGGAGATAGTCACAAGTTTGGTCACGTTTCTACCGTTACAACAAACAACCATGAGTATGCTCAAAAAGTCAATATTTATCAGTACGAGCCAAATAGCACATCTGATATGGGTCAAGGTGGATCGCCCATGTATGAGCAAACTTTTGAACCTACTGATGGTCCAAGTATAGCAAACAGATTTGAACGATCCGTCGCAGCACTATCTAATTATGGAGGTGGAAGCGACTTGGATCAGTGGTTGTTTTAACTTGAATTGACCGCAAATCACTATAGTTGGCCTGAACAAACTATAAAGTGCGTTATTTTTTCTCACCTGATAAAAGACGATAAAGTTGGTTTTTTGTCACAGCCAGATAGAAACAACTGGAATTATAAAGTACTGTTGCAAAAACTTCGAGACAAATTTGTCCCGGAATTTTTGACAGAGAGTTTTCGAGAAAGTCTGCGACGTGCCAAGCCAAAAGATGGTCAAGACCTGGCACGTTTCTCGACTTCCTGCGCACCTTGGCTGACAAAGGATATCCTGTGGCCAAGCAAGAAATAAAAGAAAAACACGTAAGAGCCAGATTCTTATTTGTTCTGGCAGAACAATATCGGGAGATATACACAGAGTTGAGACGTGGATGGTCAATGTTTGGCAAGTCAGAGTTTACTGAAATCCCACTGAATGATTTGTCTAAGTTTGTTCCAAATTACGCCTCAGACACATACCAAAGACATTCAAACCGGGAACGTACAAAACCGTCACCCAGACGGAACTGCCAGCCGAAACCAAAAAATTTCAAGGCAACTACAAACTTAGATGTTACAACTCTGGTGACAAAAGTGATTTTTCAAGGCAGTGCAAACCCAAGTCGATCCCATCTGAGAAACCAAAAGCTATTAAAAAGCCAGAAAATTTTCAACAAGAAAATAAAGTAAAACTGATCCGAGATGAAAGCTCTGACGAAAACGAAGGTGACAAACAAAGCGACGAAGAGGACTTGGTGGTACAACAGTTCAAAGCACTACTGAGAACTTTTGCGCTAGACATATGGAGATAAACAATAATCAGGGTCTAGCGTCCAGTATTCCGCTTGTCAACAAAAGTCACATAAGTTTGCGCATTTGGCTGGAAGACTATTAGTGTGTCATGGTATTTGACAGCGGTGCTCAAGAAAGTGTGATTAGCCTTCCGTTGTTCAAAGAATTATTAGCCAGAGATTCAAGGCTCTTCAAAAAACTAAAAAGATCAAACTGTAGTATTAGTGCTTTCGGGAACAATGTCGTAGAGGCTCCAGTCAAAGTACCCTTGAAAGCGAGTACACCGTGCAGGGTTTTTGGTCGCCACAAAAGAAAACGGATCGATTCTTGTTGGGAAAGAAATTTCTTGGAGTATTGGAATGACAAACAAAGAAAAGACAGCTCCGGCAAAGTAGTTAATGTTTGGGGCCAACTCCAAGCTACGTTGTGCAGTAATAGTTCTTTTTTCAACCTGGTAGCGGAAAACTCCGAAGAGTCTTGGAAGAACAACTCCGTGACCTATAAACAAGAAACCGAACTTGCTGGAAACACAAGTAATTCGCACTTGATTTAAAAGTCGCCAAAGGGACCAACCCAGTAAAACTTGTGCAGACACGCCGTATTTCGCCTTGTTTCGTGCAAAACTTACAGGTCAAGGCAGAAAAATCTAGCCTTCAAGGTGTTTATATGGTGGACCCTGTCAGTCAAAACGAAACGATAGCTGTTCTACAATCATTCCTGGAATTGTATCAGTTGACAGCGATAACACATTTTCGTGTTATGTTGCAAACCAAACCGGCAGATGAATAAATGTAAAGGCTGGCTGTGTGCTTGGCTGTCTGACGCCAGTAACAAATTCAGATTGTTTTGATTCACTGGATTCAAAATTTGAAATCAAAGTAATATCAGCCCAGACTATTCCTGCCTGCAAGATTATGCTGGTGCCCGATTTGTGGAAGAAAATGCGGCTACCCAGCAAAAATTACTCAAAGACATGCTGAAAGTGACAAGCAGCGTTTTGTCGGAATTAGAACAACAGCGGTTGAAACAGCTGTTATTGAAACATCCGTTTGTGTTTGCGATAAACGACAAAGAGCTTGGAAACACCGATTTAATCAATTTTGACACCAGTTATGTTAATACTGGGAGTGATAAACCAGTTTATCAAAACGCGAGATGAAAACCCTATTTTCAACGCAAGGAAGAACGAAATTGAACGCAAAAAAGTCAACAACAAGCTAGAAATGGGCGTCATTAAACCTGCCTCTTCACTCTGGAACAATTCTACTGTTCTAATAAAGAAAAAGATGGTACTTGGCATTTTTGCATCGACTACAGACCACTAACATCACCATTCTTAATCCAAAGCTCAACCAACTGAGCCAACCGGTCGCTGATAACACGGCATGCAAAAAACAAAAAAACTTCATGGAGCTAATCAGCAGAGCAACTGTACCAGCAGAACTACTTTTGTTTACGCGCTCCCCTATATTTAGCATTTTTTACGATCTTTGTTACGATTACCAATTTTTGCTACCATACTTTGTTACTGATGCCAAAACTGAAAATGAGCTCTTTATCACTTAATCAATAATTTCTTCTGAAGCTGTTTTTGCTGCTTCTAAATTTCGAAGTTCGATTAAACAGAATTATTTGTCTACACTACGGTACTACCTAATCCATGAACCCATAATGCATGAACGGTTACTTAAATCTTGTGTACCACTGGTGCATATTATCTAAATTTTTCCCAAAAGATGTTGTGGCTCGTTAGTCTAGAGGTATGATTATCGCTTCTGGTGCGGGAGGTCCCGACCCCGAGTTCGATTCCGGACGAGCACATTTTTTTATTTTTTGCTAAGCATTGTGAAAAAAGTTATTTTTTGTTAAGCATTGTGAAAAAAGTTTAATCTTTTTTTCCAGGGAACTTGCAAGTATTTCTGAAATTTCTTTAGGTAATGATTTTTTAAACTGTTTTTCAGAATGTTAAAAATTGACCAATATTCTTTTTTCATTGAAAATGGATATTTAGTTGAAAAACCGTCCTATGCCCCGTTTTCTCGTTGTTTCCGAACCGAATTTGTATTGTAAGAAAACATAAATAACAAATTTACAGCACGTAGTTCTTGAATTCAAAACCCCACTTACCAGTGAGGATTTGGAGAAACTTAGCAGTAAATGTGTGCGGAAATTAGGATTGAAAAGCACTTATCCACAAATAATGGCCGCGTTTAATATTTCCTGTGGAATATTGACACTCAGTCCTCACAATGTAACTCCTTTTCACTCAGCAGAAGAGCTTGTTTGAAATATTTAAACTTGATTAATGTTGTCAAGAAATTACAAGATTGATTGATTGATATTGATTAATGCTCTCAAGCTGTCTTAACCAAATTTAACATGCTTTTTTGTGAACTAAGAGTCTTATTCAAAATTGGATTTATCGGATTAGATTTAATTTTATTTCGTTAATAACGAAACGTCAGGTAAACGTAATTTACTGAAACTTAGCACACTCCTAGATAATTTATGTAAAACGTGTACGGCAAAATTTCACCCGGCTATTTTCATTGTGTACTGTGTAGTTAGCAAAATTAATTCAAGTCTAATCCGTTAAATCCAATTTTGGACAAGGCCCTAAAATATCAAAGATAATTGCAAAAATAAGCTATCTGTCTATAACTACATGCATATTATGTAGGATATGAAAGCTTTCGTCTTGTTATTCAATATTTTAGAAAATCATTTTAAATTAAAAAAATTATTGCAAAATTATCACTACAATATATGTAGTATAAAATGCTTAGGTTACGTACACAACGTGAACGCATTGGCAAGTGCCCCAACGAATAAAGTAATTAATATTATATAAACTATTGTAAGCAAATTGATAAATATAATAATTCCGATTCAAACCTAACAATATAATGGCACAGTAACCCTTATTCACGCAATTATGAAACTGGTTCGTGGAAAATCGTAAAATTTTTGGCCCAGGTCCACAGTGCTAAAATATAATTACGTAAGGTATTTAAGGGCAGTTAAATAAAGTTTTCTTCTGGTCTCCGTAGCGCACTGGACTGGCGCATTGGTTCAATAGCCAACAGGTCGCCGGATCGAGCCCATTTTTGATCGATTTTTCATTAACGCCGATTCACTGTCTGATTTTGATATCTTTCTGTACTCTCTTATACGTACACATTTTATCTGCGCGCTTTGCAAGTTGAAAGCAAACTTACGATACATGCAGTTTAGTGCTGCATTAGGCTGATTTTACGCATGACATAATGTGTGATCAATTCTGAAGACAGCTGCAACCAGAATGAAATCTTTGAAATTTTTTTTAAATGTTAAATGGACTTTATCTAAATACATCGGCTCTGGTCAAAATAATCTAAACTAGACGCACCAGACTTGTAATAATAATAATAATAATAAAGTAATAAATAAGTTTTTGTAACTGCAGAAACAATATTTTAGTGTATTTTAGTAAAAACAGTAGAAATAATAGAAACAATATTTGGTGATGAAGACTCAGTTAAGACTAAATTTCAGAATAACTTTCAGTTCAACGTTAGTCTTTGGAGACTGGGTCTAGCTAGAGTCTGGACCCAGTCTTGAGTTTGTCTTACATCCTTAGCGCGTTCAAAAATCATCTGATATTTAGTCACGATGGTCTAAGGCGACTTCTTTTCAATGGCCGGACTGCGTTTACATAGCCATAAGACTGCCTTTGACTGCCCTTCCTTTATGCATTCCACCTGGAGTATACGGACCTGTGCATTGTGGCCGCCGTGACTAATAAATACTACAGTCTGCCCAAAAAATGTTTAGCGCTGAGCGAAACAAGTGTAGTAAATTTAGCAGCTACTAACTAGCCGACTGAAAGTTGTTCTTTTCGTAATAAAATGGCGTATCTTTTTGTCTCAAGGTCCAGCATCTTTGGTCAGACTTTACATGAATCCCTAGACAAAACAGAAATTTATATGCAAACTGCAATAGTGCAATCCTCATATTTGAAAAACTATTTTAAACGGTTAAACATTATTACGGTTATTTTAAACGTTTTAAACAAAGCTAATTAAACATACTAGGACTAGCTTCGGCGTCAACTGTCACTGCAGAAAACAGCAGCACTGAGATAATAGACAAAACAATGAAGCCACGCATGTTGCAACAAGCAGTACTCTGCAAATGAAAAACAAAATGTTTTTAAATTATTGATGACAGTTTGAGGCCTATTTCTATGCACGAATGACAGAAATAGTGTCTTACAATGAAAAATATCAAAAATCATGCTTAGAGCGCCATTCCTGCGAAGTTATATTCAAGAACGCTTTGAGCTGAACCCGGGGGCTTCAGTTAAAGACTGTAAGGTAGGGGCTTTATTATGTAAAGGGTGTTTTAGTCGAGACACTGATTCAAGACAAGGCTTTATTCAAGAAAGTACGGGATGACGTTCAGCCGGTTAAATTAAGAAATAGGTAATCATGCAACTAAAACTGACTAGGATCAAATAGTGTCATGATTATTTAGTAATTTCAACGGCTGTACGGACAAGCGGCTAATAGTATGAATCTACCCTAGATAACTTTGCATCAAATAACTCACCTTCTAGCGTCGTAGACAGCAAAAATTGGTGTCTTACCTAGAAGTACCAGGTCCTTATATAGCAAGATAAACACCGGAAACATAATCATTTCCTGTGCCATTTTCAGTCTGAACATTACTAACTAACGATTAATACGAGCATGTTGTTGATACTCCAACATGACCCATTTAATGCCTGTAAAGTACATGCTAAGATATGTATGTACTTGATTAGTTTATTAACGCAAAACTGTTTAATATAATTACTTCTATGTCTAAGATCTAATGTCAAGATAACGTACCCATCTGGTACCAACCAACTTCAGAATTAGCGTTCGTCTATAGTTGTTTTGAGCAATAACTGTTGCGTTGTGCAGCACCTACATAGCAACTGTGTTAGTTTGTCTGCATATAGGCATATACGATCATTTAGTAAATTTTCATTGAAGTGTTGAAAGAAACAAGCCCAATCTGCGGCAAAATCTTCAGTAAGTATGAAGCACGACTTTTTAAGTAAACTGACCACAGGTCAATTAAAACCTGTTGTGCTGCTAAGTAAACATTTTCCAGCATTAACCTTATTCCTCGCTTTGTCAAGGTAAGCACGGATAATGCAGCCAGCCATTTACATTTACTGTGATTTGTGCGTAAATAGCATAAATTGGCATATTTTGTAAAAGCTTTCAGACAACTTTTAGTTTCAACACTGTATAAATACTATCAAGAGTACATACTATACAGTATACAGTCAATATCATTTCTATCAAAGCCAATCAGCTGTTTGCAAAAATTCTGCGAAGCACTTCACGATGTGTTTTGGTCTGCGCACTGCGCAGCCAAATATTGCAAGTAAATGTTCCTTATTGCTGCCATCGACATTGAATCATAAAGCAGACTGCAGACAACAGTAATGTGACAGCAGCTGTCTTACACAAACACAGGATACACCTTTGGCCGGGTTTTAGTTAAACTATGGCCCGGGCCGGGTTTTAGTCATTTTCCGGCCCAGCAAGACGAAAATTAACATAGGGCCGGGTTTTAGGTAATCTACGGCCCGGGCCCGGCCGGCTTTTAGTCAGTTCACGGCCCGGCTCGGGCCGGGCCGGGCCGGGTTTTAGTAACCACCATAATAAATTTAAGTACATACATATGGGTAAAAATAGCAGCTGAGTGTACTGGTCCCATTTATTTTGCTTAAAAGTTACCGTAATTTCAGATATACCCAATTAATTGATTTTTTAAATGGCCCCAAAAGTGAACCAATTGGAAGTTTTTTAAACAAAATTGAGAAATTAACGTTAAAATTTTTCAGTTAAAATTAGTGCTTGCAGCTCAGTGAGTTTTTACTTTAGTTGGCCTAATTTCTCAATAACTTGTTGTAAAAATATTGACTTTTAATAAAAACTTCTTCTGTAGACGTACCCATGTGGTACCTAATGTCAAAAAGTTTTTATCGCACCTCGTAAGAAATTTTTATATCACTGACTTCGGTTACTTTTGTACTATCTAATTATTTAGGATTCATACCTTCTGAGTTAACTGGGACGCCAAAATTGGCGCTGGTTCAACCAAGGGACTAGGGATGTTTAAGTGACAAAATTTTAAATCAGTTAAGTAATTTGCGCAAAAATTAAATCAGTTAAGTTATTTGCGCAAAAATTAAATCAGTTAAGTTATCAGTTAATTTTGGGCCCAGAATTTTATGGTCCCGGGCTGGCCAATATTCTTGTAAACGCAGGCCGGGTCACTGCCGGGCTGGCCCGGCCTAGGTCCCCCCGCGGTTCAAGGCCCCAGGCCGGGAGAACTCTAGGACAGTTACGTACAAAAAGAACGACTAATGTAGATGTTAAACCACGAACTACGGGGCTCTTGGAATTTAGGCCTGAAGGCGATGGACACGAGGGCGAAAGTGACCGTGCGCCCGAGCCCAAGTAGAACGTGCTTTAACGGCTGGCAACCGTTACAAGTCGCCTAAAACTCAGATTCCGGCCCTCACTCAGGTTCGGGGCCCACGCATGGAATCACCAAAATAGCTGCAAAGCCCTACAAAACACCCAACACACAGTCAAAATTGGGGACGACACAAAAACTTTTAGATTTATAAAAATTTATTGGAGGCCGAAAACAAATATAACAAATATGAAGAAAACAAGTAAAAACCTAGCTCAGAATCTAGTCCTAGCTCAGGGGAGCCTATTCCTACTCTGATCGGTGCATGACGTCCTAACTACTTAGCCCCGTTTCAAAACCGTCAGCACCACCCCCCGGTTTCGTCGTCTTCACCAGCTCACACTGAATGTGAGCCAGACCACACGATAGAGATATATACATTTTTGAAAGCGACCGATCAGACTAAAAATACGCTCCCCATTAAAATCTCAGTTCAAAAACTATAAAGAAACTTGAATTATTTAAGAAAAGGCTGAATTTTGGATCTATAACGTGAATAACTTCATAATCTAAATGCGTATATTCATATTCACATTTCGTGTGTTGAGTCACGATTTTACTACGCTTTAAGCCAAACAGCGAGCTACAGAAACAGCTGGCAGCCTTCCCAGTAATTTCTGAACTCAAGGGCGCTGCACAGAGCGCTGCGAAGTCTCGAAAACTGCCAAATATAAAAATGAATAAACACGTGTCTTGGCTTAAATCTGCGTTTGCGAAATGTGAATAGAAGTGAATTTTGAAGATGTATATGTCTGTACGAGTGCGAGAAAACCTGCCTAGACCAGGGGGTAACCCCCGGATTACAACAGGTGCCCCCCTGCGCGGGCACGACGCCTCGGCGTGTCTAGCGCATGTCAACGGGTACCTCCTGGTTGAGGCACGTTTTCTCGCGCTCCCTATGCCCAAATTCAGCTGTGAAGTATGTGTTACAAATGTGAATAGGCTTTGAAACTAGTTCTATTGTCTTTCTATTCAAAACATTTGAACATACGGTCAACCTATTTACAAAGTGTGAGTAGACTTCGCTATGCCTTTGGCTTAGAGATAATTGGTGTAGCCACGAACTTCACGACGGTCGGTCTGGTTTTTGCCCTGTTGGGTTGCATTTGTTCTGTGTATTGCCCCAAATTGCCTATATCTGCCCCATGCCCTGTTTTCTTTATTAATAAACCTATTTCTACTGGATTTATTGTGTTTTCCTGATGTTTCTTTGATATTTTGATATTTTACGTACTTTTATGGGGTTCGGGTAGTTTTTGGGTAGTGAGCGAGCTAAGGCCCTATCTTTTAGCCTAGGACGGAGACACTTCGGTTCGGACTTGGAATCTAAACCCCCAAAACTTTCACATGGCGAGGCTGCCAGTCCGAATGTCGACGTCCGGGGCTGAAAAATAGGGCCTCAGTACCTATTTTTCTGGAAAAAGTCCCCCCCCCTCGATATATAAACCGTTCTTGCATAATATATATATTGTTTGTCTGAATTGAACGGTTCTAGATTCGTAAAATTAAGGTTTCCCTGCGTTGATCCGACCTCTCTCCCGACTCTGAACCATGTAATTTTCATTTTGTCTATCGGAGAGAGAGGGAGGGTCAAGGTATAAACCTCGACCGAAATGGAAAAAGATTTACATCTTAAATTTCTTACAAACTCACGTGTACACGAATCCGGAACCGTCCTCATAACTGCCAATTTGTCTCGGGTACTTGTTATATTCGTTTTGTATTATGCCGTAGTCGTATTTGTTATAATTACTAGTCATGTGTATGTGTTTCTGCAGATATATCCTCATATTTAGGGAACGGGTCCGTTTGAGTCTCCCTCGAATTTTGACTTCTTTCTCAAAAGTCTCCTAGAAATTTTCCTACTGTAAAAGTTCGGGCCGAACTTTATCGGAGAGAGAGGGATGTGAAGTATGTGTTACAAATGTGAATAGGCTTTGAAACTAGTTCTATTGTCTTTCTATTCAAAACATTTGAACATACGGTCAACCTATTTACAAAGTGTGAGTAGACTTCGCTATGCCTTTGGCTTAGAGATAATTGGTGTAGCCACGAACTTCACGACGGTCGGTCTGGTTTTTGCCCTGTTGGGTTGCATTTGTTCTGTGTATTGCCCCAAATTGCCTATATCTGCCCCATGCCCTGTTTTCTTTATTAATAAACCTATTTCTACTGGATTTATTGTGTTTTCCTGATGTTTCTTTGATATTTTGATATTTTACGTACTTTTATGGGGTTCGGGTAGTTTTTGGGTAGTGAGCGAGCTAAGGCCCTATCTTTTAGCCTAGGACGGAGACACTTCGGTTCGGACTTGGAATCTAAACCCCCAAAACTTTCACACAGCTACCAAAAAATTTTTATAAATAGATCCTTGAATCTGTGCTTGAATCTTGACCTGTGCTTGTGTTGTGCACGTGCTAGTGTGAATTTGACCCCAATTGTGAAGAGTATTATTTCAGTAAAAAATCATCTCAATAGCGACAGGCTTCAACGAAGTTAAAGTAGTGTAGTGGTATATTTGTTCTTTCTAGAGAGTAAACTCTGCAACTGCATAGTGTAAAAATTGCAGCCACATGTTGCCACGTGTATGGGAACTGACTGCTCTCTTTTGAAGACAGGTTTCAAAAAAATTTTCTGATACATCTCTAACTGACCAACTTAGGCTTGGAAATAAAAAATTTTCCCAATTATTTCTGGGGGCTACCCCCCAGAACTTTGCGACTATGCGGCTTGTTATTCCTTGCTATTATTTTTCATCAAAGCCTGTGCATGTATACACAAGTACATTATGCTGCATTTAAATGTCTATCTATACACGAGCATATTACGCTAAATTTCCTTGAGTAATACACTGTCTGAATGTCTGATCTGACGTTACCATCTTTGGTTTTAATTTACTGTCGGAAAAAGTTTCTGATACGTTTCCAGCTGACCAAATTCGGTCTAAATATTGGAAAAATCGCTAATTGTTTTCTGGGGGCTGCCGCCCCCAGACCCCTGCAACTTTGCGATTAAATGATCTGTTGTTTGTAAGGCGTTTTATAAGTTTTAAAATTGCTTAAAAGTGCATTTAAAAATCAGTCATTCGCCCTCTAAATTTTTTCTGGATACGGCACTGATGTTGGAGGTGTATGATGGTCCAAGTTGGTTCTTTCTAGACATAAACAAACAGCAGATTCCTAGTCAGGTGCTCACATTACCCCTATCCAGAGTACGTAATAGGAAGAGTGTGACACTATATACGTTTGTGACCTAGCAGTGTGTACATGCTGCGACTATTATCTCCCCAAAAAGGCCACAACTGTGGGGAGGTACCATCCTACAAGAATGAAGGCATACCTAGCCCTCAGCTGTAGGGTTGTTTCAATTATGAAATTATTTTCAATTTCAATACCATTATCAATTTTTTGCCCAAATATTTTCAATTTCAATACCATTATCAATTTTTTGCCCAATTACTTTCAATTTCAATACCATTATCAATTTTTTGCCCAAATATTTTCAATTTTAATACCATTTCAATTTTTTTCTCGAAATATTTTCAATTCAATTTCAATTTTGCAAATATTTTCAATTTCAATTATTTTTCAATTTTTTTAGCGTAACTGCTGAGGCTTTTTTAATAAGTAATATATTATGATAACTGTTTTCCCATAAACACAAAAATGCGCGAAATTACACGCACCGCGCACGCACCACGGTACTTACTCAAAAGTTATACCAACGATCGCCGAATCGCCGATCCAAAATTTCACAGCCGATTCTATCTGGCCATCTACATAACCTTACTTAATCAGCGATCCGATTCGATCCACATCACTAGTTATTAGTGATTTTTTTAAATTTTAATTTTTTATTTTTATTTTTATTTTAAGTTATTCACCTGACTTGTTTTTAAAGAAGAAAAACAGTTGATTTCGCTGATGCAAAAATTTTTACTCAAAATAGTCTGCATCAGTTTATCTGAGCTGACAAACGAACTTGATATGGTCCTTTTCTTAACAAAGTTTTCGGGAAATTTTGATTGGATGCACCTGATCCAAAACTTTTCCGGATACGTAAGCGTGACCGAAACATTATTTTTGTCATTGGTTGCCCAA
Source organism: Trissonchulus sp. WLG1_4 (assembly GCA_030248245.1). Lineage (NCBI taxonomy): Eukaryota > Metazoa > Nematoda > Enoplea > Enoplida > Ironidae > Trissonchulus > Trissonchulus sp. WLG1_4. The sequence continues at coordinate 50,302 of JASANF010000667.1, forward strand.
ACATCAAGCTTCATTTTGATACGTTTTTCATACGTCAATGTGTCACGTGGCCCGAGATCTAGCCAATCAAATTTTCAGTTATTCATAATTGCGACTTGATCATAAATGGCTCTTTGCCCCTACAATAACAAAACTTCAAGCTGATAATAAAAAGACGTATGGTCAATTGAAAATAATAATTGAAATTAGACAATTTCAATATCAATTACGTTTCAATCATGGCTGTTCACCGACACATGCTACATGCACAAAAAGGCATACAGACAAGACTTCGTTCCAGCATCAGACATGCTGTGAAGTCAGCCAAGCCCAGCATAATTGATATTGAAATTGAAAGTATAGTTTCAATTTCAATTTCAATTAAAATATTTTCAATTTTAATACCATTATCAATTTTTGACCAAATTATTTTCAATTTCAATACCATTATCAATTTTTAGGCTAATTATTTTCAATTTCAATATCAATTAATAATTGATATTGAAATTGAAATTGAAAGTGGGTTTCAATGATTCCATGAAATAATTGAAACAACCCTACTCAGCTGTGGGGGGACCCCCCTACGAATCAGACCATAGGTTTCAAACGTGGGGAGCTCCCCCCACAAATGAGGGTATACCCTTAATTGTGGAGGGGACCCCCAACGTTTTGTACAACCTACAAAATGACCCGGAGACGCCGGAGTGGTTAAATCTCGTTATCCAGGGGTATTTTGAGGTACTGAACTCAAATCTGGGGTTTATTTTTGTCACCCTGAACTCAGTTGACCCCCACGGACTACAGTAACCACTGCGATCAGTTTTAAAAAAACAGTTTATCAGAAAATTTCATTCAGCTTGGAAACTTTTTAAGCCTGTCAAAAATTTTCCGGTCAAGTCTGCAACTTTCTGGAAAACTATTGTACCTCTAGAAGTTTCCGGAAGAAGTTTCCGGAAAGTTTTCTGGCATTCGCGACTCTAGGCTCACTCATTAATGTCTATTCACTAAAGTTACGCAGTGTGGTTATGTATAAAGCTGAAAATTATACTTATCTCTCTGTGTAAAACAACTCTTTATAACTTTAACTAAAAAAGTTTTGGATCTTAATTTAACTTTATTTAAAAAAGTTTGGCGTATTACTTTAACTTTTAAAAAAGTTAGTGGTCATACTTTAACTTTAACGAAAACAGAGATCAAACTTTAACTTTAACTTCAAAAAAAGTTAGTGGTCTAACTTTAACTTTAACTTTAACTAAAACTAGGCCTTTTGCCTAACTTTAACTTTAACTGAAATAAAAATGTGATGACTTTTTCGCCCTATTTTGTACCCCCCCTCAAAACCGTACATAAAAGGCCTATTTCGCGCTGCGCATTGGACGCGCGCTGCCAGGCATAATAGGGAGAGTGTCATACTCTTCCTATTATGTACTCTTGGTCGCAGCTATCGCTGTGGCCATCGCCATAGCCGCTACACTGAACGAAAGTCGTCAAAATCTCAAAAGTTTGAAAAAATAAGGTTCAAAACAGTTAATTCGTGTGAATTTTCCCCCCGTAAAATCTAACTCGGAGCAAATTTAAAATAATAAATAAAAATAAATAAATTTATCGCCAAAATCGCTAGTTTTGAAAAAATAAGTTCAAAATAGTCATATTGTATGACTATGGTTGGTGTGAATTTTCCCCCCGGAAAATCTACCCCGGTGCAAATTTTGGGGGGGAAAAATTTACTCCGGGGTAATTTTTCCGGGGGGAAAATTTACACTAGGGTTGTTTCAATTATTTCATTTAATCATTGAAACCCACTTTCAATTTCAATTTCAATATCAATTATTAATTGATATTGAAATTGAAAATAATTAGCCTAAAAATTGATAATGGTATTGAAATTGAAAATAATTTGGTCAAAAATTGATAATGGTATTAAAATTGAAAATATTTTAATTGAAATTGAAATTGAAACTATACTTTCAATTTCAATATCAATTATGCTGGGCTTGGCTGACTTCACAGCATGTCTGATGCTGGAACGAAGTCTTGTCTGTATGCCTTTTTGTGCATGTAGCATGTGTCGGTGAACAGCCATGATTGAAACGTAATTGATATTGAAATTGTCTAATTTCAATTATTATTTTCAATTGACCATACGTCTCTTTATTATCAGCTTGAAGTTTTGTTATTGTAGGGGCAAAGAGCCATTTATGATCAAGTCGCAATTATGAATAACTGAAAATTTGATTGGCTAGATCTCGGGCCACGTGACACATTGACGTATGAAAAACGTATCAAAATGAAGCTTGATGTTTGGGCAACCAATGACAAAAATAATGTTTCGGTCACGCTTACGTATCCGGAAAAGTTTTGGATCAGGTGCATCCAATCAAAATTTCCCGAAAACTTTGTTAAGAAAAGGACCATATCAAGTTCGTTTGTCAGCTCAGATAAACTGATGCAGACTATTTTGAGTAAAAATTTTTGCATCAGCGAAATCAACTGTTTTTCTTTTTTAAAAACAAGTCAGGTGAATAATTTAAAATAAAAATAAAAATAAAAAATTAAAATTTAAAAAAATCACTAATAACTAGTGATGTGGATCGAATCGGATCGCTGATTAAGTAAGGTTATGTAGATGGCCAGATAGAATCGGCTGTGAAATTTTGGATCGGCGATTCGGCGATCGTTGGTATAACTTTTGAATAAGTACCGTGGTGCGTGCGCGGTGCGTGTAATTTCGCGCATTTTTGTGTTTATGGGAAAACAGTTATCATAATATATTACTTATTAAAAAAGCCTCAGCAGTTACGCTAAAAAAATTGAAAAATAGTTGAAATTGAAAATATTTGCAAAATTGAAATTGAATTGAAAATATTTCGAGAAAAAAATTGAAATGGTATTAAAATTGAAAATATTTGGGCAAAAAATTGATAATGGTATTGAAATTGAAAGTAATTGGGCAAAAAATTGATAATGGTATTGAAATTGAAAATATTTGGGCAAAAAATTGATAATGGTATTGAAATTGAAAATAATTTCATAATTGAAACAACCCTAATTTACACCGTGACATCGTGAACATAGGATTACCAAGAGTACAGATTGGGAAAGTGAGTATGGTACTCTGACTGACAAAGCGGAAACTCATCCTAAATATAGCCCCCCGCCCCCACATACAATAACTGAACACATTCACAACTCTGCAGTTTCAAACAAAAAGTTAGGTATTCCGTCGAATTACAATTTCAGAAAATTTCCCAGCCCAACTCTTCTGGCATATTTTAGGCAAATTCTTATGGGGGTGGGCGTCGACCAAAATGGGGGGCACACCAAATTCATGATGAAAAACTATTTTTACACGAAAAAAATGGTTATTATACGTTAAATGTTACGTTTCATACGTTATTTTAGCTACGCTAATACTAAATGTAGCAAAAAAGGACCCAGGAACTCGACGAACACATGACTACAGTCGACTAACAAACCCGCTAGCCACTAAACCTGCTTGTTATATGTGCAACGGGACTAATAGTATGACACTTACTTAGTTGAACGGACATAACTACTGTACCAATCCAATCAATCAGTTCTCCCACATTACCCAACAGCAACATCAATACTCAACAACTTTATTCCAACAGAAACACCATCAAAATCCAAAACAATGGTAATATTTAAGAATTAACAAACAATAAATTCAGCAGTGTTTTCTAAAAGATTCGACTATTTTCCGGCCTTAGCAGCAATTCTCTTGTCGCGTTCTTCAGCAATGGACATCCGCACGCCCTTGCCACGTGGCAGGGAAATATACGGCTTATTGCCCTTGCCAATGACAAAGATGTTGTTCAGTCTAAACAATATCAATAAAGAAAGGATAAACAAGTAAACAACATATATATATACACTGGAAAATTAGAATAACAGAAACAGCTAGATATTTTTGCCAGCTACCCAGCTACTAGCTAGGAACATTTCACACCTAAAAACTACATAGCTATCAGGAACTGTGATGAACATTTAAAGGACTCTTCACGAAAAGTAGTGTATGTTATAGCCTATTTTGAAAAGAAAGTTTCTTAACCCTCTCTGACGTACCGTGTGGCAAAAGTGTGCCCCGCTGCATCCTTGACGTGGACGATATCGAAGGATCCCGGATGTCGCTCTCTGTGCATAATCAAACCCACTCGACCCATGTTGTGACCGCCAGTCACAAAGCAAATGTTACCTAAAGCATTAAACCTAAACGGCATTGAGGAGATGAAAGCAAGAGAACGGTTTGGAAAGAAAGAAAGAACTAGAAGCTGCGGGAATCGAACCAGTATCGTCTTGAAGTCTTGTAGACTCTATTTATTTACAAAATTAGAGTAATCTATCCTGTTGCTGCCGCCAAAAAGGGCTTTTCTCAAAATTTACTCGAACGTGGAACAACTTAGAAATGTCTATTTCTAGTCCAGCTTTCTGTTATGCATAATATGTTTAGAAGGACACCTAAAGCTCCTCCAACTTTTACAAAAAATTCGGTACAGCCAACGCTGTGAATGGCAGATGTGCCAGAACTTAGGTTCTCGTAAGTTTTCAAAATTAGACTAGATATGGTCAAACCATCGGATAATGAAAGACCATGAGACATACGCGGTGTATAATATTATGATCGTGATATAAATCCACCCCAATGGTACCGAAGCCACCATTATATACTTTCCAATAACAGACCTGAATCGAATTTGATGTAGTCTGTAATCTTTCCGGTCGCGATATCCAACTGGATCGTATCGTTTGGCTTTATGGATGGGTCCGGGTAGCGGATGGTGCGCCCGTCGTGCGTAATCACGAAAGGAATTCCCTTCTGACCTGTGGACACGTTCTTCACCTTGCACAGTTTATACTAAAACATATTGTGCACAGTTTATACCAAAACACCTTCATGTTGCTGGCAAGACACAGACATCAGCAGCTAATACTTTAACGTCGGTCTGTACTCTGTATGTAGTATATACATATATTTAATAGTCATCAATAATAATATACGCTCTCATGGGTCAATTTAAAGTCTGACAAAAAATAGATGCGCCACTTACTTTATAGTTGCATGACTTGTGCGAGTATATACTTGCCGTACTCTTGATAGTCAAAATCTATTATTTTCGTAACGAAATCACACGTTTCTTTCTTCAACAGGCGCAACTTTTTTTGTCAGACTTTAGTTCCTTTCATCATCCCGTCATACTATTAAGCCAACGATATCAACGAAGCCCCTGAGAAAAAAGAATCCAATTTTTATTTAAAGTAAACTGTGACTAAAAAAAGTAACAATAACAACTGCAGTAAATGTGGTCAATTGTAGACCTTGGCTTCTTCCGGAGTTATGCGATGAATGCAGTATCGCCCCTTCACGTCGTAGATCAGTCTGAAATTCTCATTCGTCTTCTCGATGGTGATCACATCTGAAAACCCCAATTAAATAATTAAATACATACGTTCAAAGCGAAGTACTGGGAATCACGCAGCGTCAAACTTGTATATAACTATTAGAGATGGTACCAGGGGGGAGGAGGCATTTCACTTTCCTCCCAATTTTTTTCCGACTGAAATCCTACACTAGGCCGTAGGGTCTCTTTTTTTGGTTTTCAGACTCCTGCAATTCTGTGGTTTTTGGCGTTCCTTATATTATTATAAAAATGCCCTTTCACCAAGGGCAGCAGTGTCAGTAGAATAGGAAAGTTGGCTGATCATATAGCGGAAAAATGCTAATAAGCTTGTCAAACACCCGGGACAAGTTTTGCAGCCGAATAGGGAAACTCAGCTTGCTAAATGAAGCGGACAAGAGTTGCGTCAGAATAGCAGTCGCCCGACACTTTAGTGCTTTCTGCACCCTATTCGCGCGAATAATTAGGAAAAACATTTTTCACGCTTACTAGCACTCAGGACTTAGGGTCAGGTGTATACATTATAAAGTATTAATACTCTACAGATACATACAGGTATATATTTCATTTAAATTTCTCTACGCGCAATCTATTTTTGTTTTGTATATAGACATCTTTCTCGAAAATTACAAATGAGTAATGGCGTATTCCAACTTAACATTGTATTATTATTATATAGACATTAACTACTAATATTCAATACGAATCATAAAATGTTACAATACAACCATATAACTCTAGTTAATACAAATAACTGTAGAATTGATATAAGCTTGAACTACATTTACATATAGCAATAAAAATGAATGGCGATCGATTGATTATTATATATATATTATGGATGAAAAATGATTTTCAGGACATATATATGTAGCTTGCCTAGTAAATAACATCAAGAACCAATGAAGTACATGACACTTTTCCGGCAACAGTGCAGATGATGATAATGGCTGATTAATTCGCGCGAATAGGGTGCAGAAAGCACTAACGTGTCGGGCGACTGCTATTCTGACGCAACTCTTGTCCGCTTCATTTAGCAAGCTGAGTTTCCCTATTCGGCTGCAAAACTTGTCCCGGGTGTTTGACAAGCTTATTAGCATTTTTCCGCTATATGATCAGCCAACTTTCCTATTCTACTGACACTGCTGCCCTTGGTGAAAGGGCATTTTTATAATAATCCTATTTCTTTTTCCGCTGCAGCCATTTTACTTGACGACAGGAAGCTGACACTTGAATTGTATGTATATTTATATGAAAATAATAAATTCTGAAAAGTGATAGTCGCGCATGTGTATGCTGCACTACATACTTATTTCTACAATGCCACTAACAGTACACAATTGGCCTGTTCGTATTTTATCATTATTTTGGGTTAACACATTAATTTTGGTCAACGTGACGTTAAATTCGTGTTCGGCAACTCAAACTAACCTTTTTCAGTTATTCAAAAAAATTGAAAATATTTTAAAATTTTGTCAAATTGACCTTTCTGGCACTTTGCTAGGGCTACCAAAGTGGACCAGTGCACACCACGCGGACCAAACAATATCAACTGACACCCCCTATCGACATCAAAATCTCAATTTCGAAAATTTGCCCTATTTTGACCCCCTTAGGACCCCCTATAGGGGGTACCCTGAGGGGGCTGTAGGAGGGTTCAGGGGGTCACATCAAAATCTCAATTTCGAAAAATTGACCCTATTGGCCCTCTGGGGCATGGTACCATAGGGGGGGGGGCTTGGCGGTGTCCACGAGGGTCCTAGGCAAAAACTAACCACAGATTCGTGTTTAGGGGGGCAAATTACCCCTATAAACATCAAAATCTAAATTTCGAAAATTTGACTCCTGAGGACCCCCTAGGGGGGGTACCCTGAGGGGGTTGTAGGGGGGTCCATGGGGGTCCTAGGCAAAAATGGACCTCGGATTCGTGTTCAGGGGACCAAACTACCCCTAGAGACATCAAAATCTAAATTTCGAAAATTTGACCCCCAGTGAGGACCCCCTAGGGGGGGGTACCCTGAGGGGGTCGTAGGAGGGTCCAGGGGGTCCTAGGTAAAAATGGACCTCGGATTCGTGTTCAGGGGACCAAATTACCCCTAGAGACATCAAAATCTCAATTTCGAAAATTTGACCCCTGAGGACCCCCTAGGGGGGGGGGGTACCCTGAGGGGGTCGTAGGGGGGTCCAGGGGGGTCCTAGGTAAAAACTAACCTCGGATTCGTGTTCAGGGGTCCAAACTACCCCTAGAGACATCAAAATCTCAATTTCGAAAATTTGACCCCTGAGGACCCCCTAGGGGGGGGGTAGTGTTGGGACGAAAGTTCGGGTTCGGGTTCGGGTACGGTTCGGGTTGTTTTTTCGGTTCGGGTTCGGGTTCGGGTACAAGTCAGTTCGGGGACGCAAAAAGTGGTTCAGGTACCTAAATTTTCTGACCAAATTACAAAATTTTTATACCGCTTTTTAAAAATTTCTAAAGATCATAAACATTTATAGTAGAATAAATAGAATGAACTTCACATTTCTCCCCTTTAGTTTTTATCGCCCTTTGGTTTAAAAAACTTCACATATGTCTCCAGTTGACCAAATTGGGCCCAAAAATCAAAAATTGTATAATTGTTTTTGCTGGGGACTACTAACGCTATCTGATGTGACGTTCCTACCGTTTGTTTTAATTTTTCTGGCAGAAAAAATTTCAGATATTATGTCTCCAGTTGACCAAACTCAACCTAAAAATTGAAAATTTTTTGGAGGCTGCCGCCCCCACACTCCTGCAACTTGATGGCTTAGTGATCTTGTGTTTGTCTGTGTAATGCGAATTTAAGTGTTAAAATTGCTTAAAATTGCATTTTAACCCATTACGAAAAAATTGAAAGGTCATTCCCCCAATTTTTGTTCTGGGTATGCCATTGGTACGAGTAACACAATTTGACCGCAATATCAGAGTCTATGGCCCACTGACCGTTTTTCCTGCCAACGGGCCGGGCCGACAGACGACGCTGAACGGTCCGGGCCGGGCTAGCCCTGAATATGCTCCCAATGGCCCGGGCTGGGCCACGGGCCAAAAAAGCAGGCCGTGCAGGCCTCTGAATTTAAATCAGCCTTAGGCCTTAACTCTATGCAAGTCTATTTGCGCGAACAATTCGTCAGCGGTAGCTTTAGAAGATGCCAATATGACATAATATAAGACTTTGTTAAGCGCGAAGAATAATCTGCAACGGACACGCAGAAACTGTTTGGTGTTTCAGCTCAATCGTGCATCGTGACAGCGAGTACCAATGTGCTCATAAGTCATAAACTTAATAAGTGCTATAAGCGCGCTGAGCAACGAGATAAGTGCATCTGGCTTAGACACTTAGTTATACCATTGAAGAGCAAATGAACACAAAACTGTTGCGGTTACGCGCACCAATAGTGACATATGAATTTGCTCATTCGAATTCGAACGAGCAAAACGTCACTTGTTAACATACAAAGCAATTTATAAAGTTTGATAAAGCTTAATTATTGAAGCTACTGACAGAAATTTTTGCGCAACTTTCGTACCAGATAAGTACCTTATGCACCTACTAGTGTTTGTGACCGGCCGCGTAAGTCGCCGACCGGGTCCGGCGGGCAAAAATGTTCGGCCGGCCGCCCCGCCAAAAATTCCGGCCGGTAACAAACACTAGCACCTACACGTTTCATCTTTTTTTTCTAAAAATCGAAACAACGGGTGAAAATGACTATGACTTGATTAAGCATGAAACTTAATCAAGTCGGTTTCTTGCTGACTAATCCTTCATTCAACGTTAAATATTTAAAGTATTTATTCCTTGCACTAAAGGTTGTTGACTCAATTGCTCCAACTTTTTTGACATTCTATATTCAAATATAGTTAGTGTGTAATGTTATGCAGTTCATTTGGCCAAAGTTCGGGTTCGGGTTCGGGTGGTTCGGGTACGAATGGTTCGGGTTCGGGTACGTTTCGAAAAAAATCCCAACACTAGGGGGGGGGTACCCTGAGGGGGCCGTATAGGCGGGTCCAGGGGGGTGATAGGCAAAAACTAACCCCAAATTCGTGTTCAGGGGCCCAAATAACTCCTAGAAGCGAGATTTCAAGAAAAAAATCGAAAAAAATTTTCCACCCCAAAAGCACCATAGGTGGTCACTTTTTGATGCGACCTGAGACTTCTGCCAATTTGCCTGGGGTGCCAAAGTGAAACACCATACGCGACGCTGACCAAACAACATCAACTGACACCCTTGCACGTATTTATTGCGTCATCATAACAATACAGCACGAATGATTAGCCATTAAAGCGTTATACATTGACTAAGTCACGAAAAACCATGCTGGCAGGGTGCCGGAGGGGGGTGCACCAGTTCTGGCTATCAGGAAAATCTGACTGCAAAACTAATAGCGCCCTCCAATGGGCAGTATATGGGTTTATATTCGGATACAAAACGACAGACCTCTATCTGTAACCGTCTTGGCTGTACTGCCCATAGGTAGCCTACCCCCTTAATACACGTGAATCTTCCGAGCCCCCTCCCCAGCGGTACAGTTACACGATCGACTCCAAAATAGCAGATGCACTATAGCACCACTACACTACCCTGTATGCAAGAGATGGAGGCTACCTCACTTGCGTGACTTCTCAAAAGTTGGCTAGAAATTTTTCGGACTTTGATTTTTTTCGGACCCCAAAAAAGGGGTTTCCCCCCTCCCAGCAGAGACCGAACGGGGACGAAATTGAAAAAAGTGGCCCGTTACTTTCTAAGTTTGGTCAAACTAAATGTGAAAAACATGTAATCATGACAACCCTACAAGCGTCCGGTCCGGTAGAGCTGTTGAAAAAAAAAGAGGAAAAGTGTCAAGTTTGCAAAAGACAACTTTTCATATCTCAAGCTAGACTACACCAATCTCTCCGAAATTTTGCAGGCATATAACCTTCAACTAGGCGGATACACACACCAAATTAAAAGTCATTCGCTTGCATATATTTTAAGTTATTAAAAAATTAAATTTCAAAAATCCGCATTGGGTGGTTTTTCTCCTATTCTAGGGTTGGGCGCTGTCGCGCCAACCCTGATATGGGTGCATGAATGTACATCAACATCTCTATAATGAATTTCAGCTAATGTTATTCAAAAAATCAGTTTAGCTAATGAACTACAATCAACATATGTGTATACATACATAAGCCTACAACTATAATACTACACATAATAATCAACTCATTGAGCATAAAACAACAGAATAAAAAATATAAAAAAAATTCCTGCAGACCTCCCCAATGAAAGTCTGGGATCGCCACTCATAACTATTTTTATATATACTTTACAGCAGTATATAGTTTAATAAAAGACAAATTCATAAAAAGCTAAAACTAAAAACTATATATGTACATTTTTCCTATCCTCTGATGAACTTTAAACTAACCCATGAATCCTGCGGGAAAAGTCATGTCTGTCCGAACTTTTCCGTCCACCTTTATAAGCCGCTGCTTCACAATTTTTTTAGCTTCATCATACGTCAGGGCGTACTTGAGACGATTCCGCAGGAACAATATTAAAGGTAAACATTCATTCAGCTTGTGTGGTCCAGGGCTGGGCCGAGGCGCCTAAAAATGCAGAATTTAGTGTTGCTGTTTTAATATCTGTTGACAGAACTCACGAAGCCAATGGGCGTATAAACCAGTAGCGTAGCCAGAATCCGGATGATGTAGCCAACCTACCTTTTTGCGCGATAATTTTTTGAATTTCGTCCACAAAGGTAGTGGGGCGGGGTGCTACGCGGCCCAAATGTTTTATCCGAGGGGAACCCCAAATTGGGGGGGGGCAAGCCAAAACCGCTGAGACTGCCCCCCTCCTGACTACGCCACAGGTATAAACTATATATAGTATATACTATATTGTGATACTCATTATCGAAACAATTTTGTTTGACTAGATACATTATGTACAAAATTTAACATGAGATAAAAATTGATGATGCTTTTTCAATTAAATAAATAGGGATATGCAATTAGCAACCAGGAAATGGAAAACTTACAAAAGTGCCCGACATTTTGTCCAACATCCAATGGCTTGGAGCGGCCAGACGTTTTAGATGCTTTTTCGGTCCTCGCGTCATTTTTCTTTCAACTATACAGCACTACTAAATTTCTACAATACAAAACTACTTCACTTCCAGATATTTAGCTGCTATGTAACGGGGTCAAAATTTTGGGGGCCTCTGCGGCGAAATTTTGGAAACCCTCCCCCGCTGGTCGACCAAAAATACCCTAAAAATTGCACAATTTTGTAACATTTTCGCAAAAAAGTGCCAATTTTTATAAATTTTACCCAAATTTTGGACCCCATCCCCGGTTGGGGGAAGGCCCACATCCCCCCTTCATACATGTATGCGTCTACTCAAAACATAGGTTCATTGTATTCCGCCCTATTTAATTACATACGCCACTATTTTCACTGCACTTCAATCCAAAGCGCGTATATATAGGGAGTAAAAAAATTTGGCACACTAAAATTCACACTTTGCTTGTTCACATGATAATTGATAAAGAAAAACCCTGCCCAAGGTTAATTTGAGAATACGGCCTCAAAAATTTCCACCATTTATCAGTTTGTTGCACAAAGCGAACCACTAACTCTTTTTAATTGTATTTAATTGTATTTTCACGCAATTAGTTAATTTTGAATATGCTTGTTAACGACATTTTAATAAAATTTCTGGAAGTTTTGCTACTGTTTGCGGGTTTCCCAAATGCGTGGTCATATTCTAGTCCCACACGCACACTCACACGTGTTGAGCCTTGCAGGAAGGAGAGCTTTGTTAGTGAAACACTTAAATTTCGGTTCAAGTGCAATTGGGGGGGATAGTGGACCTATTTTTTGGAGTAGAGCACCTCAAGGGAAACATTTTTTGTAACAGAACCCTATCCACAAATATGGATAAAATAAATAAACAAAATAAACAAACAAGCGGTTAACGCACACACACACACAAAAACAGATTAATAAATAGAAAAAGTTACAAAACAGTTAAAGCGAATATCAAATTAAACCATACATATCAATAATATAGCAAAATATATGGGTGAGAACTATATCCCCTTCACTGTCCGCCCTCTTGCCTCAGCTCACGAACGTCTAAGGATAGCCCTTGTCAACCAACTTGAAATGGCCATAACTTTGTAAATATATACTTGGTCGATTGTGATAATTTTACATTCATCGTGTTCAGAGAGTCAGCTTTTGTATGTGAGCGTTATCGTTGTTACTAATTGGATTTTTTGGCAAAATTAATAATATTTCAAACTGACCTTTAGATGAAAAAAGCACTAAAAACTGGTCCATGGGGAGACTAGCAAATCTGAAAACTACGTTGTATACAGGATAAAAATTGAAGAAAAACCTTGGGTGACAAGGGTTGTCCTTAGACGTTCGTGAGCTGAGGCGAGAGGGCGGACAGTGGAGGGGATATAGTTCTCACCCATATATTTTGCTATATTATTGATATGTATGGTTTAATTTGATATTCGCTTTAACTGTTTTGTAACTTTTTCTATTTATTAATCTGTTTTTGTGTGTGTGTGTGCGTTAACCGTTTGTTTGTTTATTTTGTTTATTTATTTATCCATATTTGTGGATAGAGTTCTGTTACAAAAAATGTTTTCCCTTGAGGTGTTCTCCAAAAAATAGGGTCCATTTCTATCCCCCCAATTGCACTTGAACCGAAATTTAAGTGTTTCACTAGCAAAGTTTCTCTCCTTCCTGCAAGGCTCAACACGTGTGGTTGTGCGTGTGAGACTAGAATGTGACCACGCATTTGGGAACCCGCAAACTAGTAGCAAAACTTATCAGGAAATTTTATTAAAATGTCGTTAACAAGCATATTCAAAATTAACTAATTGCGTGAAAATACAATTAACTACAATTAAAAAGAGTTAGTAGTTTCTGCTTTTGTGCAACAAATTGATAAATGGTGGAAATTTTTGAGGCCGTATTCTCAAATTAACCTTTGGGCAGGTTTTTTCTTTATCAATTATCATGTGAACAAGCAAAATGTGAATTTTAGTGTGCCGAAATTTTTTTACTCCCCCTAGTATATACGCGCTTTGGATTAAAGAAGTGCAGTGAAAATAGTGGCGTATGGTAATTAAATAGGGCGGAGGGTGCATACAATGAACCTATGTTTTTGAGTAGAGGCATACATGTATGAGGGAGGGGGGATGAGTGGGCCTTACCCCAACCGGGGATGGGTTCCAAAATTTGGGTAAAATTTATAAAAATTGGCACTTTTTTTGCGAAAATGTTACAAAAATTGTGCAATTTTTAGGGTCTTTTTGGTCGACCGGCGAGGGGAGGGTTTCCGAAAATTTCGCCGCAGAGGCCCCCGAAATTTTGACCCCGTTACATGTATGAGTAGAGGACCTTGGCAAAAAGCAAAGTTTTACTTCAAGGTCCACGATTCTCTTTTTCCAATTCTTTCTAGCAGCTAAATATCTGGAAGTGAAGTAGTTTTGTATTGTAGAAATTTAGTAGTGCTGTATAGTTGAAAGAAAAATGAGCGCGAGGACCGAAAAAGCATCTAAAACGTCTGGCCGCTCCAAGCCATTGGATGTTGGACAAAATGTCGGGCACTTTTGTAAGTTTTCCATTTCCTGGTTGCTAATTGCATATCCCTATTTATTTAATTGAAAAAGCATCATCAATTTTTATCTCATGTTAAATTTTGTACATAATGTATCTAGTCAAACGAAAATATGTTTGGATAATGAGTATCACAATATAGTATATACTATATATAGTTTATACCTGTGGCGTAGTCAGGAGGGGGGCGGTCTAAGCGGTTTTCGGCTTGCCCCCCCCCCAATTTGGGGTGCCCCTCGGATAAAACATTTGGGCCGCGTAGCACCCCGCCCAACTACCTTTGTGGACGAAATTCAAAAAATTATCGAGCAAAAAGGTAGGTTTGCTACATCATCCTGATTCTGGCTACGCTACTGGTTTATACGCCCATTGGCTTCGTGAGTTCTGTCAACAGATATTAAAACAGCAACACTAAATTCTGCTTTTTTAGGCGCCTCGGCCCAGCCCTGGACCACACAAGCTGAATGAATGTTTACCTTTAATATTGTTCCTGCGGAATCGTCTCAAGTACGCCCTGACGTATGATGAATCTAAAAAAATTGTGAAGCAGCGGCTTATAAAGGTGGACGGAAAAGTTCGGACAGACATGACTTTTCCCGCAGGATTCATGGGTTAGTTTAAAGTTCATACAGAGGATAGGAAAAATGTACATATATAGTTTTTAGTTTTAGCTTTTTATGAATTTGTCTTTTATTAAACTATATACTGCTGTAAAGTATATATAAAAATAGTTATGAGTGGCGATCCCAGACTTTCATTTGGGGAGGTCTGCAGGATTTTTTTTTATATTTTTTATTCTGTTGTTTTATGCTCAATGAGTTGATTATTATGTGTAGTATTATAGTTGTAGGCTTATGTATGTATACACATATGTTGATTGTAGTTCATTAGCTAAACTGATTTTTTGAATAACATTAGCTGAAATTCATTATAGAGATGTTGATGTACATTCATGCACCCATATCAGGGTTGGCGCGACAGCGCCCCAACCCTAGAATAGGGAAAAAACACCCAATGCGGATTTTTTAAAATTATTTTTCTAATAACTTAAAATTTATGCAAGCGAATGACTTATAATTTGGTACGTGTATCCGTCTAGTGGAAGGCTATATGCTTGCGAAATTTCAGAGAGATTGGTGTAGTATAGCTGGAAATTTGAACAGTTGTCTTTTGCAAACTTGACACTTTTCCTCTTTTTTATGTCAACAGGTCTACCTGACAGGACGGTTGTCGTGTTGTCATGATTAGATGTTTTTCACTTTTAGTTTGACCAAACTTAGAAAGTAACGGGCCACGTTTTTCAATTTCGTCCCGGTCGGTCTCTGCTGGGAGGCGGGAAACCCCTTTTTTGGGGTCCGAAAAAAATCAAAGTCCGAAAAATTTCTAGCCAACTTTTGAGAAGTCACGCAAGTGAGGTAGCCTCCATCTCTTGCATACAGGGTAGTGTAGTGGTGCTATAGTGCATCTGCTATTTTGGAGTCGATCGTGTGACTGTACCGCTGGGGAGGGGGCTCGGAAGATTCACGTGTATTAAGGGGGTAGGCTACCTATGGGCAGTACAGCCAAGACGGTTACAGATAGAGGTCTGTCGTTTTGTATCCGAATCTACACCCATATACTGCCCATTGGAGGGCGCTATTAGTTTTGCAGTCAGATTTTCCTGATAGCCAGAACTGGTGCACCCTCCGGCACCCTGCCAGCATGGTTTTTCGTGACTTAGTCAATGTATAATTCTTTAATGGCTAATCATTCGTGCTGTATTGTTATGATGACGCAATAAATACGTGCAAGGGTGTCAGTTGATGTTGTTTGGTCAGCGTCGCGTATGGTGTTTCACTTTGGCACCCCAGCAAAAATGGCAGAAGTCTCAGGTCGCATCAAAAAGTGACCACCTATGGTGCTTTTGGGGTGGAAAATTTTTTGATTTTTTTCTTGAAATCTCGCTTCTAGGAGTTATTTGGGCCCCTGAACACGAATTTGGGGTTCAGTTCTGCCTATCACCCCCCTGGACCCACTTATACGGCCCCCTCAGGGTACCCCCCCTAGTGTTGGGATTTTTTTCGAAACGTACCCGAACCCGAACCATTCGCACCCGAACCACCCGAACCCGAACCCGAACTTTGGCCAAATGAACTGCATAACATTACACACTAACTATATTTGAATATAGAATGTCAAAAAAAGTGTGGAGCAATTGAGTCAACAACCTTTAGTGCAAGGAATAAATACTTTTAATATTTAACGTTGAATGAAGGATTAGTCAGCAAAAAAGCGACTAAGTTTCATGCTTAATCAAGTCATAGTCATTTTGCCCCGTTGTTTCAATTTTTAGAAAAAAAAGATGAAACGTGTAGAGGTGCTAGTGTTTGTTACCGGCCGGAATTTTTATGGGCCGGCCGGCCAAAAATCTTTCCCCGCCGAAGCTGGCCGGCTCCTTACGCGGCCGGTCACAAACACTAGTAGGTGCATTGCATGGGGTACTTATCTGGTACGAAAGTTGCGCAAAAAAATTGCCGTCAGTAGCTTCAATAATTAAGCTTCATCAAACTTTATAAATAGATTTATGTTACATGTGACGTTATGCTCGTTCGATTGAGCAACTTCATGTGTCACTATTGGTGCGCGTAACCGCGACAGTTTTGTGCTTATTTGCTCTTCGATTGTATAACCAAAAGTCTAAGCCAGATGCACACAAAAAATAAACATTTCACCTTATCTCGTTGCTCAGGGCTATTAGAGCACTCATTAAGTTTATGACTTATGAGTACAGTGGTATATATATACTCGCTGTCACGATGCGCGATTGAGATGAAACACCAAAAAGTTTCTGCATGTCCGCTGCCGATTATTCTTCGCGCTTAACAAATTCTTATAATATGTCATACTGGCATCTTCGAAAGCTACCGCTCACAATTATTCGCGCGAATAGACGTCTTGCATAAAGTTAAGGCCTAGGGCTGATTTAAATTCAAACTAGAGGCCTGCACGGGCCTATTTTTTTGACCCATGGCCCAGCTCGGCCCGTTAGGAGCGTTTTCAGGCCTAAGCCCGGCCCGACCGTTCAAAGTCGTCTGTTCCCCGGCCCCGGGCCCGTTGGCCGGAAAAACGGCCAGTGGGCCATAGACTCTGATATTGCGGTCAAATTGTGTTACCGCACCAATGACATACCCAGAACAAAGTTGGGGAAATGACCTTTCAATTTTTTCGTAATGGGTCAAACTGGCACTTTTCAGCAATTTTAACACTTGAAGTCGCATTACAAAAAGAAACACAGGTATAAACTATATATATAGTATATACTATATTGTGATACTCATTATAGAAACAATTTTGTTTGACTAGATACATTATGTACAAAATTTAACATGAGATAAAAATTGATGATGCTTTTTCAAATTAAATAAATAGGGATATGCAATTAGCAACCAGGAAATGGAAAACTTACAAAAGTGCCCGACATTTTGTCCAACATCCAATGGCTTGGAGCGGCCAGACGTTTTAGATGCTTTTTCGGTCCTCGCGTCATTTTTCTTTCAACTATCACGCTCTCAAATTTCTACAATACAAAACTACTTCACTTCCAGATATTTAGCTGCTATGTAACGGGGTCAAAATTTTCGGGGGCCTCTGCGGCGAAATTTTGGAAACCCTGCCCCGCTGGTCGACCAAAAATACCTAAAAATTGCACAATTTTGTAACATTTTCGCAAAAAAGTGCCAATCTCCATGAATTGACCCGAATTCTGAGTCATAATGTATCTACATTGTCAAACAAAATCGTTTCGATTATGAGTCTCTACGGCTGCCGCCCCAGACCACGTACGGCCTGCATACCTGGTTGCTTAGTGGTCTTGTGTAATGCGAATGCTAAAGTGTTAAAATTGCTTAAAAGTGCATTTTAACCCGTCAGAAAAAGTGGTAAGGTCATTCCCCCACATTTTTGTTCTGGGTACGCCATTGGTACGAGTAACACAATTTGAAACCGCAATATTCGAGGAGTCTACGGCCCACTGACCGTTTTTCCTGCCAACGGGCCGGGCCGGGCCGGGCCGACAGACGACGCTGATCGGGCCGGCCGGGCCGGGCCTGAATATATTCCCGATAGCAAT